>JAODKC010000009.1:24498457-24512071 GCA_026777985.1 Mormyrops attenuatus | reverse complement strand
GTTCTAGCTTGCGCTACACTAGCAGGAAGACTATTCCATACTCCAACTACACGCTGTGTGAAGAAGTGCTTCCTCAACTTGAATCAGGTTTTTTTCCTAGCTCTTTTAAACATTATTTAGGAATGGAAAAAGTATTTTACATTTGATTTTTGTTAAACATCTCATTTTGAAAAAGTCATATGTCCACTCTGGAGGATAACGTGCCTTTCTCTCTTCAGTTCGAGATGAGGTCCTGTTCATTCTGCACGTGCCTGTGCACATGTAACTCTGTTTGTTTAGAACATGTCGGGAATACTTCATACAGGATGAATTGAATTTTTTTTTCTTGCAGTTCTGCATATGTCCAGCTGAGGACAGTATATACATACACTGCAAATATTACCACATAAAAGGTGATTATAACTATGTCTACCTTTATTTCCTTGTTTTCTGCAATAACATGAGAAATGTTGGGTCAGAAGAATTAGATAAATACGCACAACATCGTGATGCCTTTTTATCTACAGTAGTTAGGATTGGGATCTAAAAAAAAAAAAAACGAAAAACTCCACGGAAGTCATCCTGTATGAAGTATTCCCGACATGGTGTAATCAAACAAAGTCACAGCTCTGTGACACTTTGAGACAATGTAATGTTGTCAAAATGCACTATACAAATAAAACTGCATTGAAATTGAACTGAATGTGCCCTGTTACTGGAAAACCTGTAGAAGCAGAATGGTATGGAAGACCTTCTGTCAAAAACTCGGGCAGTTCTGGCACGGGGGCATGGCATAGTGCAGGCTGGGAAGAAGGTGGACGATCAGTTGGCAGCTCAGGGAACACGGGGGTTCATTAACAGAACTGAAAACACGACCACGAGGGGTGAATAAGTAAATAGGAAAAAACAAAGACAGGCTACAAAAAGTCAGGGCAACAAGGAGCAGGCAGTTGAGGAACGAAATACAACAATTGAACAACACAGGGGAACTTTTAACATTCTCAAACACCTACTGAAATGCACATGAAATACATTGACCCACTGAGGATCTGAGCTATGGCAGGAACCTAGATACTGAAGGATAACAAGTATAACGCAGGACAGGTGAGAACAATGAACATGGGCTGGTAAAACAGGCAACAGGAGAAACTAATAAAACTAAATCGTGAACTCAAACTAGGAAACAGAGTCTAACACTAGGGGAATAACAGACAGGCACAAAGCAAAAAACCAAAACCGATTACAAGTTACAAAACACAGGAACTAGAAAACTGATACAAATGAAACACTAGGGAACAAAATCTACACAAACACAGGCGGTGGGATTTGAACACACAGCTGAGGGGTTTATAGGTAGCCACACACTCAGCTCATTGAGCCATGCAGCCATCGAGGGAGCTGGCAAAACACACTGAAGACTTTGACAATGGGGGAGGACAGGATGGCCAGCGACATCTGCTGGCCAAACAGGGAGGGGACATGACAGACTTGGACAGACGGGTGCTGACCCTGACACCTTCCTCTGGCTCCCTGCCTTACCAACGGGGGCCGGAAGACAGCATGTGTCATTGTAATTTAATGAATGTTAAAAGTGTCAAAAACACAATACAAGCAATACTCCGATGCAGAGGGTGTGTTCCTACTATAGGAAGCTGCATCCAGGATGTTCTCAAAGACACTGTCAGCTCAGCTTCTTTGTTGCAATTAGTGGGAACAATGGTTTCCTGTTCAAGATTTTGTTGACAATTTTCCCCATGATAATAGCCCACACCCAGCCACCAGGATATTATTTCAGTGCAAATCTCGCACTCAAAACACTATACTGTAGATGCCAAGCGATGACCTCTTTTTTGTCATTTTTAATATAATATCAGAAGATACACTCCTTATCTCGTCTCTGCGGTCAATTTATATACTTTATATGCTTCAGTTGTTTATAGAGTTATATCAGCTCAAGACGTGTTATTTTGATAGGCTAGAATATGACAAATAAAGCTGGTGGAAAACACACCAATTGCCAGAATTTATGATGGTGAAATAATGAAACCGGAGGAAGGATGATGGAGGACAGGAACAAAGGGCACATTAAGCAAACAATTAAAAAAAAGTTGCCTCTAATTCCACCCCTTTTCCTGCTCACCATAATTCAAACTGTGTATTGTATATGGGAAAGAGCAACTTCCAGTCTCGATTCCCACTCGTAATTCCACCTGAGCTCTGGAAAGCTGAACACGAAACGAAACAAGAGTTTAGCAACACAAAACTGCAAACTGAAGCTGCGATGTTTCCGCGAGTGCCAGCTGCCCCGGGAGATGCCTCTGCTGATGATTCTGTATTTCTGCTCTAATAAAAGTCGCATTGCCCTCGTTTCTGAGCTAAAATCAGTGCCGCCGCTGCGGCCGCACCATTCACAGCCTGACTAACTGATCTCACTCTGCATCTGCACCATGTCCTATTAATGTCACTGTGTCCTCACACTAAAGCTTTTTGTTTAGTTCTCTGCAGATGGTCACTGCTCACCAGCTCTAAGTCACTGTAAGCCAACCTTTTTTAACTCAAGATCTACTTTTCAAGTGGCCAGTGTGCCGAGATCTACCAGTTCAAATAGGGAGCCATAGCTATTACTCTTTTACTCTATTATCAGCCTAGCTATTGCCTTTCAACATAGTTAACATGCACACAGCAAATCCAGGTAATTCTCCAAATTGAAAAAGTGTAAATAAATGTATTTCTCTACCTTAGTGGGACCGCTGGCACTGGAAGATGCAGCTGGGTAGAAATTGACTGCTGTGCTGCTAACTGACTTTCCAGTTCTTGCACTTTTCAGCTGCGTGTGGCTGTTTTAGCAGGGAACTCGGTCTCGTAGCTTTTGTGCATAGTTTTGAAATGCCGCTTCAAACTGCCCTTCTTGGGTAAAGCCACACTCGCATTGCATATAAGACATAGGGACTTTGAGTAAACAAAAAAATAATCCTCTTCTCACTCTGAATGAAAATGATACGTTTTTGATCTTTTGGCTTCTGACATGCTTGCATCCTAAATGCTTGCAGTACACGATTAGTCGCGCAAGTTTTTGTGCACCCCTGCTGTAAGCTTATTTGGGTGCAGGCAGTGCAAGTAAGAAAATTCTGTATTTATCTTCTGGCAGGTAACACCTTCCATGCATGTCTGTACATATCTAAATGTAAGGTGCATGTTTTAAAAAGAACCGGCATTTGCAAGCAATAATTTCAGTGGCCTGAGGTGACGACTCCCCCATTCAACAGAATGTACCAAGGAGGCCCAAGGAGATTCTTTTCAAGGGGCCGCAAACTCTCTGCTACACCCTCGCTGCGACCTCACAAGACTGGGGTTAGGGTTCAATGCATGTCCCTAGCTCTGTGTGTGGAGATTGTATTGCTTTCCTCTGAGTGCTCCAGTGTCCTCCTGCTATCCAAAGACATGCAGTATAGGTTAATCGATGTGTGTGAACTGGCCGTAGCGTCTGCATGCCTGTGTCCACACATTATCCCCTGCTTTGTATGACATTTGCATGAAGTGGTTATGGAAGATGAACGGATAGATAAATGTAAAATTAATTTGATTTTGCAGATTGATAGCTAGCTGTAAGAAGTATGCAGTAATTTTCTTTGGGTCACTGATCTGTTAGTAAAGCAGGTGGCCAGGCTGCTTTGACACTTTGGTACAGCAGAAGTTTAAGAACCGAGCCAGAAACCCTGAATCTGACAACGCGGGACAATTTCATTTGGCTAAACAGCGACGTAAACTAAATTATTCTATTGTCACGTTTATACGCATGAAAGGAAGATAGAATATGTCAGACTGAAATAGCGTTTTTCCTCTGCTGTGGCGCTTGGCGTGGATTCTGGGGCAGGTGCTGGTCACGTACCTAATTGTGTTGCTGGCTGATTAGTTTACAGCCAGAGTAACAGTTCAATATTGTGGCCTATTGTCCTGCACAGAAGGCCTCTGTCTGCCTGTGCTTCCTTGTCTCATCCATGTGGCAACCTCTCACATCCAATTACTGTCATTTTTACTGTGGTCCTTCCTTGACTCAATGCAGAGGCACTAATGCATTTATCCTCCGGATAACCGGGACCAGATTGGCTGTGACCCACATCTGTGGCATCCGGCGAAATGTTACGACGTCGCAGAAAGCGCCACTGTAACGCTACCAAAGTGGCAGCATTTAGCCGGCACTCTTGGCACAGGTTTACAGGTTGGATGCTGCCAGGGAGTATGGGAGAGCGATGTTTGGCGTGACTGGTAAGGCACAGAGTCAGCATTCAGACGCAGTGACCTCCACGACCCCTTTAGGTCAGGAAGCGGCTGCTCATTGGGCATGCCCCTCCTAATCCAATTTTCCACAACAGTGAGTGATAATGCAGAGAGGGGAGGAAATGATTTCATGCTTGCCTGTGTGGCCTCTTCATAACAAGAAGCAGTGCTGGATGGATTGTACACTTTGTAAGACACAGCGTGAGACTGAGTGCAACACAGTGCAACGGGCACACTCACTTCCCGACATTTTTGTGAGAGAATTATGGCCAGAGTCTGGGTGGTAGAATAAGCTGATTATGGGGTTAATGAAAGTGTGTTGGCAAGTGGCAAAAGGTCCTGCGCTATAAGAAATGAGTAGGATTTACTTAAGAAAAGGTTTCACAATAATTGGCCTTTGGTGTTTTTTTAAGTAAATTTAACTTTACACAATAAAAGTAATGTGTACATGGTTAAAAGAGTTAAATAATACACTGTATTGTTTCATGTAACATTACTTACAATAATTCAGATAAAGCCAACTCAGTTTTCTTAAGCATTTTTATTAAGGTAGTGTTAATATGCATTTTCTGTTATGTTGATTATTGATTTTAAAAAATGTTGATTTTTGGTAATATTTTGTGTCTCTATAATGCACTGGCTTGTTTTTTGTAACATTTACTAAACCTCCGAATGACCTTTTTCAGTGAACATTTTATTGTCTAGTGCACCCTTATATTGAGCTGTCTCTTCTTGGGCTCCAGGAAACACTGTTAAGAGTAACTTCCTAAACTTCATCAAGTGAAATGAGGCCAGTTACAAAGTACAGTGATACCAAAATATACCCTGTAGATATAAGTATAACGGCAGTTATTTAATTTAACACAATCAGAAGAAAGAGAAAATTTGACCCGATCCCACTGACCTGTTTGTGTATTGGAGACGGTTGCAGATAAAATCTCAGAAAAAGGAAATAAAAAATGGAATGTCGTGTGAACCACATCCTGTGTTCGTTTCCACAAAGCCGATGTTTCGAAATACCTCAGGTTGTTTTGAAATGAAAACACAGATTGATAGCTGAGATTTTCTGTCCTAAAAAAGGTTCATTAAGCTCATACTTAAAAAAATTAGCTGAGATTCTCAAATTCTGTCCCAGAGATTCACCATCTAAGCCTTTATTCAAGCTGAGTTCTCCTTGAATTTAGTTGCTATAGTGATGTGGCATGCTTGTGGCATGCAATGGTAAAAGAATATAAACAATTGACATATACCCATGAGCCAAAACGTTATGACCACCCGCCTAATATTTTCTTGTGCTGCCAAAACAGCTGTGATCGGGGTTGCCACCCATCCCTTATAATACGGGAAGCTCCTGTATTTGAACATACGGGATGATCGGGGCAACCTGACCCCCAAAGGCAGGGGCTCTGTAAGGTGCAGATCATTTAACTTCTATAAGATGTGAGGCAGAGCCATCATGGATTGGATTTCTTGTTCCAACACATCCCACTGATGCTTGGTGGATTATCAAACCATTCCCAAACAGTACGTGCAGTGTGGCAGGGTGCATTATCCTGCTGAAAGAGGCTACTGCTTTCAAGGAATAGTATTGCCATGAAGAAGTGTACCTTGTCTGGAACGATGTCACAGTACATGTCATGCATCAAATCAAAGCTCAAAGTTGAAGACTACTTTATTGTCAACACATCCATGTATGTGTACACAGAACATTGGAATACTGTTTCCCTTGGGCCCCAAGGGAAGTTAAGGTCCACATGAATGTGCACAATCAAGATTTCCCAGCAGTTTATTGCCCAGAGAATCACATTCCTTTCTGGCTTGTCTTCTTTCCACAGTGCATCCTAGGGGTTCCTCTTACCCAGGTAAATGACACACACACCCACCTGTTTACATAATGTAGAAGGCAACAGGACACATTGGACTGGGCGAGCTACTTCCACTTGCCCAATGTCCAGTTCCAATGTGAGTGTGCCTGTTACAGCCGCTTCCATTGGTGGACATGGGTTAGAATGGACACTCTGACTGGTCTGTGGCTATGCATCGAGTTTTGGCCGCCCAACGCCCCATTGCAGATCGTCGTTTTTTCCTCCTTGGACCACTCTCAGTAGGTACTCACCACGCTGACCATGAGCTCCCCACAAGCCTTGCTGTTTCAAAGATACTCTCACCTAGTTGCCTGGCCATAATGATTTAGCAATTATCAAAGTCAATCACGTCTTTACTGTTACCCTTTTCATCTCACTCAACATGTTGGCTATGAATATCAAATGTTAGCTTATGGTTTACTATATTCTAGACCTTGACCTGTGCCGCTATGCAGTAGTCAGCCTTATTCACTTCATGTTTTTGCCATTGTGTATAACATTTTACTTCATATGAACAGTATGGATATTTAACACATCATGTAAATATGTGAGAAGGAGGGTGATGATGATGCTCCCACTTCACTCCCTGGGGAGACTAATTGTCCCCGGAACAGGCTAGAATTTCGGGCGGCTGCCGGCAGCAGGTGCTGAACCTCAGCAGATCCTACAGAAATTCTACACAAACAAAAGTGTTACTGAAGTAGCTAATCTTACAGCAGCAGCTGTGTGCGGCACAGGAGGCAGACCTTTGGCCTGCTACCTCCAGAAGAAGCGCTTCCCACAAGTGCTATGTTTACTCTGTCCTCCCAGTCTTTGTGCCTAACTCTCAAATTGCATAATGAGTGGCAGTTATGCACCATTATTTCCACTTGTCATATTGATTAAATATGCTTTTAAATTTCTAAAATTAATCAATTTACTTCTAAAGGTTTGTATTCCATATTTACATCCACTTGCTTAGCTGACTAAAAGCAATGAACATTTTTTAAAGTACGCAAATGCAGCCCCCCCTTAAATGTCAACAATTATGGTACAAATCATGCTGCTTTTTGCTGTCATTTTTAATTTGATGGAGTCACCTATTTAAAAATGCAATCCATGTTAAATCAGAGGGGGCCCTACATGTATAAGCATCCTGTTCTCGTACAGGGCAGTTATAACAGCTTCACACTCCTGACTTCCGCCCTGGACGGCGAGTTTCTCCGCTGCGTAACTTAGACTTTGCGAGGCAGGTAAGAGGCTGCAGAGGTAGAGGGTTAAGCCTTGGAGGGGAGGGGGTGCGTAAGCAGCTTGGAAAAAGGGTGTCAGACAGAGCGCCGGCCGACATCAGAGCTGCCAGGAGCTGATTGGCTGAGAGACGACATCTACGCACACTCTGACACGGTGCTGGAGGACTTACCCGAGCTGGGACTAGGCCTTGTCTTCCTTCTCCTTCTCTTGCCTCCCTAATCTGGTCCACCTACACACCCAAACAGGAAACACCACCTGAATCAGCAAAATTCCCGGGATGTGGTCAACTCCTTACATGATAACATTATTTATTGCTATTAATTGCAATGGTAATTGTTATAGCTACACAGATGCAAAAAACTAAGTCATCCATCCATGACCGCCACCTACCCTGTAGCCTTTGCCAGGCACTCACCATTTTTAAATGTCAAATCTTGTTAGAAATAATCAAGTAAGCAAGACTGAATGTTCACTCTTTGGTCCATGACTGCACTAGCATAGTGACAGCTAGCCTTAGGCATGCTGCTATAAATGGGGGCAGTAGTGTCTTTACTCTGAGTTCATGCTCCTGTGGGAGGAGATAAAGCTTGTAGGAACCTGAAGGAAACTGCTGGCTTCCTGAGGGTCACTGTGCTCTGGTCACTGGCAATGTTCATATGTGACATACGGATAGACATGCTATGTAGCACTCAGTCTCACTGAGCCTTTCACTGAGGTTAGTTTGTTTGGGGGCCCTCAGAAATGGTATGCACCCCCTGTCATAAAAATGTAATTTTTTTGTATCTGAAATTCAGCAATATTAACATTTAAGGCCTGTGTTCCCCACCATTGTGAAACGTCGTTAAAACGCATCCTGCACTCATAATTAGGAATTTACTTACTTATCTATACATCTTGCAGCAGTTAGTAACGGTTCATTGCTGTTCCAGAGAGTTGGCGACCTCTGCACACTGTGCGCCTCAGCATGCGTTGTCCCCGCTCTGTAATTTTATGTGACCTACCACTTCATGGCTGAGTTGCTGTTTTTCCCAATTGCTTCCACTTTGTTATAATACCACTAAAAGTTGACCGTGGAATATTTAGTAGCAAGAAAATTTCAGAAATGGACCTACTGCACAGGTAGCATCCTATCACAATACCACGCTTTAAGTCACTGAGCTCCTGAGAGCGACACATTCTTTCGCAAATGTTTGCAGAAGCAGTCTGGATGCCTAGGTGCTTGATTTTATATACCTGTGGCTATGGAAGTGATTGAAACACCTGAATTCAATGATTTGGAGGGGTGTCCCAATACTTTTGTCAGTATAGTGTATCTCTTTTCCCTGCATCCATTTTCCAAAACACTTATCCCACTAGGTCATGGGGAATCCAGAACCTATTCCGGAAGCTATGGGCACAACCCAGGACAGAGGGCCAGCCCATCGCAGGGCACACTCACACACCCTTCACACCCTTCACACCTACAGGCAATTTAGTAACCCCAATTAACCTCAGCATGTCTTTGGACTGTGGGGGGAGAAACCAGAGTACCCAGAGGAAACCCCACGACGACATGGGGAGAACATGCAAACTCCACACACGGAACCCAGGCAGAGACTCGAACCCCGGTCCCAGAGCAGTGAGGCAACAGTGCTAACCGCTGCACCACCATCTTTTCCCTGCAAAATTCTAAATTAGTGCAGGTGTTTGTGGTCAACCAATCAGCAAGTTTAAGCTTAAGCACTGTAAGCACCTCCCCAGTATTTTGTTTTCGAACAAAAAGTACCTAGAGTAGGGACTGAAAAAACGGTTCTGGAATTGCCTTTGAGGAACTACAATCGGAGCGACGTCCTGGTTCCTAAAAAGAGTTCTTGCATTAGGAAAGGGCCTTCTCGTGCCTTGGGGCCGATTCCATCAGGTCCCACAGCCTTACCAGGGTGGAGTTTCTCCAGCTCTTTCCTCACCTGGGCAGTGGAGACAGACAGACTGGGAAGCAGAGTGAGGGTGGAGACCTTGATTTTGGGGTCTTCGATGGGGAAGTCGCAGGGAGGTGTGAAGATAATAGACGGGCATGGGCAGTGAGTGGCTTGGAATTCCTAGTCAGAAATTTCAATTGGAGTGGGAATCCCGACACAGAAAGTCAGAGGAACCAGGAACCAGGAAACTCTGCAACCGTGACCTCAGAATTCAAGATGGCCACACCTTTCATCAACAGAAGTGAAAGCCGTAGACATATACTGTTTATTAGCATTTACGTCTTATCTGGGTCTCATTAAAATGGTCATGCGCACAGTACTGTCCGACCACTGTCTATGGACATGTTGTAAAATACTGCATAATGCATTGTTATCAACTGCTATTGTTAATAATGGCTAACAATGAACCTAGCTAGAACTGGTAGTGCTAAATGACTTTCCAACTTGTTGTACTGGAACATGGTTAACTTGGGTGTGATGTCATTCCCAGCTCTGACTACTGACCTTTGCGGTAAATGGAATGCAGCATGAGGCTGGTGGCGTCGGGGGAGGGCTTGACTGGCATATGCGAAGTATATTGAAAAACAGATTCATCACTTTAGCTCCTTTCCAGCACAATGTTACCAGCCTGCTTGTAGCTGGTGATGGTTCCCACTCCACGCCACACTTCCTTCACGCTGTTCTGCTGTAGCTTTTGCTCCAGCTTCTCCACCTAGCGTTTCTTATCTGCTGGCAGAGTTGAATCCTCAGTTCCACCTGCACCCACTCTCCTTGTCTCCAGACCTGAAGGCTCTCTTCAAGTTGTTCAGAATGTTCTTAAGGTGCTCTGTGATCCATTGTTTGTTATTGGCAAAGGTGTAAAGTAGCAAAGTACAAAAATTTTTTAAAACTAACTAGACTCAATAGACAATATATACTTATTTAATTATGATTCAAAAACGTGTCGTGGGCTGTCTAAGGGCGTACGCACACAATGCGATCTGTACCCTGCCTGAACACCTTTGACCCCCAAACTCTGGTTCATTGGACTAGTGTGATCACTCTGTGCCCGCTTGAAGAAGCTGGCCCGGGCACGGTTTAAATGGACTCGGGCACAGTACCCATCCAGCATGATCGCTAACCGAACCCGAGAACATAACACAGACATGACGTCACTGATCCACTGGCACACACGTGCACACATGTACATTATACATGAACTGGACCTGAAAAGGGTGGATTGGGTAGGCGGTACAGAACAAATATTGTGGCAAAGTGAACAGTTAGGTCCACGGCAGGGGTGCAGTGTTTGCTGGATATTTGGGCTGATGAAATATCTGTTAAAATACTTAACTTATGACTTATCTTCTTATACATGCAGCACGATTATAAATCTATGAGGGCCGTGTGTCATCACGCCGAAAACTACTCCAAATAAACCAAAAAAAAAAATTATCTTGAACTCCGTTGTGCTGTGCAACAGCACTTTTCTTGTTACAAATAGAAAAGGTTGCACGGTGATGAAGAGAACATGCTCAGGCCAGGATCGTTAAGGGCAATGTGAGCACAGACCAGTGGGGGATTGTAAAGGGGCAATCGTGATCGGTCACGGTATAAGGCAATCGGGCCAAGTGTGAGTATGCCCTAAAGCAATGGTTCACAATCTTTTTACACTGCATACCACCTCAGAAAGAATTATGTTCGCGAAGAAGTGGTTGGGGGGGGGGGGGGGTTTGGGGACGGTAAGCCACATACCACCTTCATAACCTATATTTACATGCACTGATATCTGAAAAGCAATCAGGACAGAGGACTTAGCAGAGAAGCTCTCCATGGGGACGGTGTGTCTGACATTGATACTCAAATGGATTCATTGTACACAACAAACCCTGGAGGACCATCAGGCTGAAATTTTTTTCTGCCACAGAAGATCTCTGCAATGAATCTTCCAGCGAATTACAGATATATTCAGACTCAAAATAATTCAGTATTATCAAAACATAGGAACATATGTCATTAAACGCAGCATTCGGTGAGGTTTTGTATTTATTGTGAAATGTTTGCTGTAATATTCTAGTCATCAGAAAGCAGCGATGTGAGATTATAAACACTAAAACTGTTCTCTGGTTACTGAAAACTGCCTTAAAGTCACAGACACCATGCCTTTGTTCAAAGCCTCATCTGTCTGTTTTATGTTTTCACAGAAACCCTGCAGCTTGGGGATGCTGCACCTCAGTCACCTTTAATGAAATTTTAGAGCGATAACCAAAAACTGCACACACTTCCCAGTGTCTTGTGGGACAAATTTGTCTCATAGACATCTGAATTTCCCAGAACTGAATTTAATTTTAATTTAATGGCCTCCATCCTGCCTTACCTCTTCATTAACCAAACCCCCCAGGAACAGACATTGTCTTTCAACATGGGCTTGTCTTTAAATAGTCATATCTTTCCTACAATTCACGTCTGTCACATATTTTGATAAAACAGAGAAATGATACATTCATTCATAAATAGCAGTTCAGGTTACTGCGATGCCTTACTCTCAGGAACCACAAACACAGTGAAATCAAGACACTGCAAAAACATAATCATTCTCCTGTCAGTTCACTTATTTCCATTTAGGTAAAGGGCAGTTTTGTCTGCCCCTTGCTCACAAACTAAGCTATAATTAATGTGAAAAATAAGTTTTACTAATGCAGCTGCTGTCAATACTACGGAACCGTACTAATGAACAACATGCACTTATGTACAGTATATCTATATTTACATTACATGTATATTTATGGTGTTTGGGGGACACCCTTAGCCAGAGTGACTGACATAAGTGCTTAGAATATATACTTCTTTCCTCTCCCCCATGTGATCACGATCATCAGCAGAGCGTGAGCTGCCCATTGGCCACTGTTCTCCCTCACCCAGTCAACCATCTGTGGCCAATCACCACTTGCCTTTATTTCCATCACCCCCATGCAATTGTTACCTTCATCCTCAAAGTATAGACGTGGCCAGTGAATGATTAGTGAAAAATTCTTACAAATGAAAAGATTTCTACAGAACAAAGTGTCTATCGTCAGAAGAAAGACTGAAGTAATTTCAAAGATAGCATCTTTACCTCTCTTTGGAGAGAATAAGGCCCCTTTTATATTAAAGGCTCTCTAAACCTACCCTTTGAGCTCTGCTAATAAATAGGAGTGTATATTAGACTGAGCAATGCCTGGAGCAGGGAGGACAGGAATATCCTGGTCTGCTGCTTCTCCAGGAGTATGAATATGGGTGCTTATGGGTGACTGAAGAAGAAAAATGGCTGGCTGGGCCACTTTTCAAGCCCTGTTGGCCTTTAACGCCTATCCCAGATTGACATGTTTCTCCTTGGCAAAGCTGTATTGCCAAAGGTCTGTTTTGTTGGTTCCCAGCAGCTCAGAAATTTTTCTCTTGGCAGCTTTGGCAGTGCATTGTCAAGAGCCCAGGCCACAGAAATGACTGTTTCTTACCAAACCAGCACAAAGAGAGGCCAGAAGTGACCTGGCAGAGACCCCCGAAAGATAATTTGGTGGGCTTGCTTTGAATCTGCCGATTCTGCCCTTGTGTGCATTACATTTCAGTCTGTAAAGTCTGGGCCAGCTCCCTAAGCTCCACATGCTTAAAAATGTGGCCAGGTTCATATCATTCTGCGGCTCCCCAGCCAAGCCATTTGGATGGAATGAAATGAGGTTTCCTAGTGGCTCCAGTGCATATTTGAAAACCGGCAACAGTAGCCTAGGATTATTATAAACATATGACACTGCTTGGTTGGTCCCTTATACGTCTGGCCCATTAGAGCAGTGGATTGTATTTCCTACACCACCTGACATAAATGTATTCTCATCCCAATGTCTAAAAGACTGAAAATGTGTAGATTAGAAATAGCAATTTCTAGATACTTGAAGTTGTCACTGAGATTATTTGCTAAGTTTCAGAGCATCACTTTCCAGTTTTCGTAGAGCAACCACTGTGACCATTGGTCCCATTAAATTGTTTCAGTAACTTAAATGTCTTCATTTCAGTAGTAGCGTTTGCAGCAGTATAAATTGGAAGAGCATGTCATTCTGTTGTGGTTAAAAAGCTGGGTTCATGGCTGGTTGCAATTTCAAAGTGCAAGAGAGTCCACTGGCCAGACACTTGGACTGAAATGCCTCCTTGAAAGATCCAGTTGTATAAATAGGAAGAATGATGACTTATACAGTATTATACAGTTTAATGATATTGACGCCAATACATACAGTAAACTAGTTAAATTTGCAGACGACACCAAGGTGGGTGGTGTAGCTGATACTGATCTAGCAGCA
>JAODKC010000009.1:24464297-24488558 GCA_026777985.1 Mormyrops attenuatus | reverse complement strand
CAATCTTATCCGCAAAGGGCCGGTGTGTGTGCAGGTTTTTGGGGTAACCTTTAGGTCAGCTGTTCAAACCCAGGTGTAAGGACTCTTCAGCCAATCAGTCCTCTAATTAGTAATTAGTAAATTAGGTATTTGCAGCAAAAACCCGCATACACACCGGCCCTTTCTGGATAAGATTGGCCACCCCTGGCCTAAGGCATCTTGTAATATTTTTAAAAAGTTTCTTAGGCTCACAACTACACACATTTTCAAATGTATTATGAAAACATTTATTAGTGTTTTTGCCTGTTCTATTACATATTTTTTTTTTTAGCTTTATCTAGCATGTGACATATACAGTATAGTAGTGTTGTTAAGTATATTTCATTTTGACGTATTGGTTCTTTAAATTTTTAGCAATAAATTCTTAGTTTTCCTTTTACCCCAACAACCATGCATAGGACAAGTGGATGGATGGATGAATGGATAAATCCCTTTAAACTGACATTGCTTAGAAGGTGTGAAAGTACTGTTGCCTTTCAGCCAGTTGCTGTCAGAGTTTAGACTGAGAGTTCACACCTCTGGAGAGAAAATCCTTTGCTGTTTCAGTATTGATAGTCAAGATCTTGATTAAGTCAATTCATAATGAACTTTGTACTCTTGAAAATGCAAATGTTGCCTCCAAAGAAAGAATGGGTGGGGGGTTGCTGAAAGAACATTCACTGAGAAGCGCTCTTAGTGTTGTGTTTATGTAGGCTTATTGTTTACTATGGTTTTCCTGCTGATCACATGGTTGGTCCTACATTACAACAAACTGCCAACAAGCTGAGTCTATTCAGAGCACTGGGATCCTCACGCAGCCTGAAGGTAGATTAACAACAGAGCGCGTTGCTGTCACATCATGCTTAACATTTGGGGTTTCATTTCTAAATTAAAGCTTTTAGTATCATCCAATAATTACACAAACAAATTCCTTTGTGCCTCTTGGGGGACAATATTGTGCGTACTTTCCAGTAACAGACCGAACTTTGGTGGGACTCATGGCAGACAGCTGATACAAGTAAAATGTACAAAGCAACAAACCATGTTTTAAAATTGATTAATCAATGATGTGTGCGTGTGTATTTTAATGATTAGTGCAATTGATTGTGTTTGCTCTCTTATATAACCAAGTCACCAAAGTGCTGCGTTGACATCTGGAAATTAAGATGAAATCAAAGAAAACAGCTGTCAAGTAGTATAACATCCCAATTAATGTCTTTCGTACAAATATAATAAGGCAAGAAAAAAATCAAATAATAATAATAATAATAATAAACAAAGGGGTTAAATGTAGGCGTAGGCATAAACTAACTGCCCGCCCCCGGGGCCGAACACTCAGCATGTTCAAATATCGACTTAGCAGTGAGTTGTAAGGAAAGCAGTTTCTTCAGCGGTCTCTTCCAATGGTTGCTGCTTGGTCCGAAATGGGGAAATAATGAGCCCACAGCTATAGCCTTTCCTTCTCTCTACCTAACCGCATCTTTGCAGCTCTATGAAATCCTGATTTCATCTGATTTAAACGGCAAAGAGTCCAGCGTCTGCAGGCTGTGTGTGTGTGTTTTTTTTCCTGGAGTACAGTAACTGCTTAGGGACAACGTGCATACTAACAACTACGCACTTTTGTGGTAAGAATTGACGAGTTGATACATTGATACATCATATTTTTAGTTTTAGTAATTAACCACCAAGGTTTTATATTGTTGTACTGTAGCAATATAATCGTAATTCGAACCTATGTTATTTTTAATCGTTCAACATATTGAGCTAAATATATTGTTTTAAGTGTATGTTTATACATAAAGTATAAAATGATTATTATGTGTAGAGAACCCGCTAAATTGCTATATATATGCCTCTTTTTTCAACGAAAGAACGTGTTTTATAACAACGTGTTTTGTTTATTTATAAGGACATTACCTGCAGTTTGTTTACGTAATTAAATTCCGTTTCATAGCACTGCGCTACTTATGTTTCAGTTATGATGTTACGCTGTACTTCATCGCTTTATAAGCTCTCCTAGCCTCGCTGATTGATCGCTATAGGTGTTACAGTGCATGGTACAGGAGTGTGTACTGCATGCAGCCGCTTTCGCAGTTGCTGTCCATTGGCATTTAGTTGCAGAAATAATCCTGAATTAAGTTTCACGTTTCGGTAACTTTTCGTTGAGTTTTAAATTTACGTTTAATTTATTTTCATCTTTCACTACTGTGGCTATACCAAGTGATGCTTATTCGGCGTCCTTTGGTGTCTTATCGCACGTGGTTTGTGACTAAATAGTTTGCTTCGCACGACACGGTGTTCAGACTTGCAAATACTCCTTCTAGATCGAATAATTACATTTAATCAAATTACTGCGACGCGTTGTTACTTTTAATGGAACGAGAGCAATAAAAATTCTGACTTGTGCACGTCCTGTCCTTGAAACCTGATATTCAAAGAGAATGACAGCTTGGAGCGTGAAGCAAAGCGCTTCCTGTCGGAGTGAGCTGTTCCGTTTGTCTGCTTTGAAAAAGGTCACCAAATGGCTGTCCCTGCCTATATCACCATATTATCCAAATGTGGAGTTTTTCTGCGCCCTGAATGGGAATATTTCTCTGCATTGCATTCTCTGCATCAGTAATATCAGCGAACTTTGGGAAAGGCTTTTTATGATATGGCTAGTTTTTCCTGATTATTAAAAGTTGTTATTGGGCCTAATAATGTACTTTCAGATTGTGGCACCCTAAATCGCAGCCTCAGAAAAAAATTAATTAGTCATGCTGTAATTCTGCCTTGCAAAGACATATCTTAAGTGAGTTTATATTTGACACAGAGTTTTACAGTTTTTGACAGTTGATAAATTAAATGTTTAGTAGATCTGTCCTTGATGTACGAAGAGAAGGAGAATTTGATTAACCAGTCACTTGAGAAAGATGACATTGGCTGTGAGGGAATCTCAGAGAATTAGAGAGTGTGTGTTCTCCAATATATATGCTGCAGTTCGTTCTGGTCTTACTGTCTCATTGTGCCATTACAACAATAATGCAGTGATTACCTTTAAAGCGAAAATGGCAGCTTTTCCTTTGAAAAGGACTCTGCACTCTGGTGTCTTCCTTATCAATTGATTAATCAATTGATTGATCAAATTTGAATCCTAAAGAGATTAGGGCTAGGGTTAAGACCAGCCTTTGGCTGACTGCATCTCATTTAGAGTCATCATTTTAATGTTTCAGTCTTCATTATGATCTTTATTTAAAGGGTTCTGTCTAGTTTTTACACAGATGGATTGCCCGTTAGGACAAAATCAGAACAAGCTGCTGCTGTGGGGACTTCTGCAGGATTTATTTTTTATTGAAATCCGATCGTATGTTTCCAAAATATATTTCTGATAGTCTAAAACCAGTCAAGATATAGAAACAAAAACTTGATAACTCCTAAAGCCTGTTACATGAATTTTAAAGGCATGGATTAATATTTTCTGATGCATTTTACCTGAAGTTTCAGCAGCAGAAATTCCTGTATAATGAAAGTCTCCCTGGAGGCTGAAGCCCAGTGGGGAGCTCCAGCCATCGCAGGCCAGAGGGGCCCTGTTCTCTACAAGCCCCCACAAGACACCCCTCTCTAGAGCAAGACATCAGCCACTTCTTCTCAAGCAGCATATTTAATAATTATTGAGGGAAAAAAAACTTGCCTTCAGTTTTCCAGTCTTTATATGTCTTTAACCTTTTACAGCAAATAGATGAGATTTTGGTTGATACCAGTGGCTTGTAATGGCCCCTGCCCTGTCTGCTGGCCATCTGTTGCTGTTCCTAGCTGCAGTATTGTAGACCTGTCAGTAATGTGCTTTGATAGAGGAAGGCTACCATTACTGGTTTGCCTGTTGCTGAAATGCAATAAAAGTGTCAGTCACAGATGGCCTGAGTTTATACTCTCCACACTGTGTCTGCCTGGCTATGAAGCTGAGGTTTCTCAAGAGACCCCACACCCAAAAATCAAGACTGGGAGCGGTGGCTGAGTTCTAAGAAGCAAATCAGATGCACTTTAATAATTTGTGGCTCTGGTGTTTATTCCAGTTTCTGGCTGTACAATATCTGTGATTGAGCCAGTGGACAAGCCCCATGTGCCGGCTGGCCCTGAAAGCAAGAAGTAAATAATGAAATGCTGTGGTTCCCCACATCCCCTCTTCCTTCAGCTGTTCATCGGGGGAGACATTCCTCCCCATTGCACTCAGTGAGAATCACAGCTAAACCCGTTGAAAGATGCGAGACAATGCGAAGGATTCAGTGGGCTGCTTTGCTGTCGGTCATGTGACCATCCAGTGATATGCCAGTTAATGTGTTGTCCATAGCAGCCTGTTTGATCCACACTCCAGATTCCACAGCCCTAAGCAGCTTTGGTTATTCATTTCGCCCAGCACCTCCTACATCACGGCCCCTGACAGTCCTCAGCGTAAATCTGCATCGTTATCTTTGGTGAGCGGGAAATGGTTCCTGCTCATTACTCAACTCCTTACATGCAGAATTACTTTCATAGAGGCCAGTATACAGATATTTCACCAGAAGATGGATTATTATTTAGCCGAACGAGGACGTGGTACAGCAATGTTGCTAAGGGTCTTCTCACTGTTATTGCAGTGTTGTCGTTAGTTTCCCGGCTCCATTCAGCATTGCAGTGAATAGTACCCTACATATACCCAAAGGGGCGGGCCCACCAACATCTCCCGGAAGACCTCTGAGCCGTGTTGTTCAGACCTGCCCAACCGGCTGATTTTCCTGTTCGTCTTGTCCAATTATAAGGAAACAGAGAAATGGCCGTTACTTCAGGGCCAGTTTTTCTTCACGCTTTTGTTATTATGCTTTTCGGTAAATGCTTTGGCAGTCAGTAGGATATCAGGAAAGGTCCATAAGAGGGAAGCCTCAGTCCTGCTCAGTGATAAACGAAGTCCATTCCTTTTATGTCCCAGAGACCTGTGGGTCTGCACGCCTTTCTTCATTCAGGACATGCTTCAGCTGATACTGCTTTATTTCTCTCTCTGCTGCAATAATAAGGCCCGCCTCTTTCCATTACATTTGTCCTCTTCTTCAAACTTAAGATATCTTTTAACTTCATCCCTCCCTGGTATCTTGAATGACGCATGTGGACAGAATTTAGTATGTTTGGTGCACTGTTTCTCAAGCTGGTCCTTAGGGATCCCCTGGATAGTCTACGTTTTTGCTGGGAGGGAGCAAAAATGTGGACTGTCTGGCAGGGAGCTGGGAGGAAGTAAAACCATGGGCCATCTCGGGGTCCCTGAGGACCAGGTTGAGAAACACTGGTTTAGTACATTGAGACCAATAGTATTGACCAGGGATCAAATGAAATCCCACAGTCAGGTTGTGGTTTTCCTGTCTTCATCGACTGACTTCACCTGTTCCATACTCAGATTATGCACAGATGTATACCTGGTGTTATTACACAGATGTCTAGTATAATGGACATTTTATAAATTCATGTCAGCCTGTTTGCTTGTCTAAGGGTACAACAGCAGGATCTTTCCTACTGGACCTACTGAAACCCTTTAGCTGCTTTTCACTATGTGCAGATCAGACCTGTTCCCCTTTCAAAACCATAGCTTAACCATAATGGTTAATGACAGAACTGAGCTACATTTATATTTCTACATTTAGCAAATCCCGTATCAACATCATTACTCCATTTAGTTCTCTCTGTCTGCACATTTAATTAGGGTTGCAATGATCCAGAAAATCATAGAGGATTAGGATCTGCCCAAGGACAGTGCATGGCCTGCTGTGTGAGAGCTACAGCTGGAGAGCTTTGAACCGTTGGAGGAAACTCGCACAGGGAGAAAAGCTTGTAGACCAATCATCAGTCCTGCAGCTTTGGAGGTGTGAAAAAACAGCAGCAGACCCTGCATTCATCATCAACATCCTTGCAGAATATAAGACAATATCCAGACATAAACTCATCAGAATGGACACACACATAAGGGGAATGCATTAGACATGGAGATCTTTCTGTTTTTGAACACTGTTTCTCCATCATTTGTTGGAATCAGAAATATAAGAATTAAATTTCTTGTATCTAGGAACAGTTAGACTTACATTTGTCTTTGGGAAATAGGATTCTTTTATTTTTATTTGCCTCAGAAGCTGAGATATTCGTAAGTTGAGAGGCAGGGCAAACAGAGGAGCCCGTCTGCAACCAGTAGCAATCGCAGATTATTTCTATAATGATTTTATGGTAAATGTTGCACGATGTAAATGGGTCAATGCATCTTATTGTCAACAGTATTTTCAGTGTGTAAATAAGATGCACTACCACATATTTAAATAACATGCAAATGAAATATAAATATTTATTACCCTAGCATCTTTTAGCATTTGCCCAGCAAAACAATTAGACCTTATTGGATTTCTTAGTCATTTCGTATTGCTGTGGGTACACTTGACAGATCTCTGGAAGTTTAATTCCAGTGGCCATTCCTGCATATTCCCCCACCTTGTATTTGCCTCAGCAGGTTTTAGGTTATTTCAATGATCTGGGCCAGAGCTAGTCATTTTTCTCTGCCTCTCCTACAAGTTCATTTTTAAAGGAGAATTGTTGGCTGAAACTGGCTTCCTTTCCGTCATAACATCAGATTTCTGTTGATGGACCCATCATGGCCTTAATAAGATTTGCTGAGGTACTGAACTTCCCAGTGGATCTTTTGATGGATGTCTCTCGACCTAGAATCAGAGCAGGCAGCATGGATTTGCAATGAGTAAGATTTATGAATTCATTTAAGTGTAGCAACAATGCTAGTGAGCTTTATGCATTAAATATTTTACCATCTCATTGTATCGCTGCTTGTTTGAAATAGTTTCTCTTCTGTTCTCAAAGCCACAAGACTTGGGCATTTTATCTACTGTTGATTAATCATGGGAGCAAAAGGAGGTGTGCATTGAAGAATGCCTGCAGGTTTCCACATATTCCTGGGGGCTTGCATGGGGTGCTTTTGACTTGTAAAGAGTCTGGTAGTTTTGTCCTGGGTTTTGTTTTCAGTTGGCTTAAAGTCTGCTGGTGTGTCTCAGGGGGTTAGGCCTGCGATCAGAAGGGCGCCCGTTAGAATCCTGCTCTTGGCAAAATAGTCATATCTCCTTTGGGCCCTTGAGGGAGGCCCCTGACTCCCCAAAATGCTCCAGGGGTGCTGGATTAATGGCTGGCCCTGTGCTTAGTCACCAGATTTCACTCTCATGTTTGTGTGTATGTCTCACTGGACAGCAAGGTGGGATGTGTGAAAAGAAGCATTACAAAGTACTTGTGCGAATGGCAAACAAAGCATTTCACAGAAGTGCCTCTGTAGGCAGTATCAGACCCTCAAATTTGTCAGTAATTTGGAAGTGTAGAGTATGGCACTTCTGCAAGGGATGGACACCTGACAAATAGCCAAATGCCATTTAATTCTTTCTGAGAGGTTTATGTAACTTTGTGAAGATTTTAGTCCGGCTTTGTAGGTCACTACGCTAACTCTGGCATTTTGTTCTGTTAAAAGGTCTGTCCCACCCCCATGGTTGCCAGTGATGCATCCTCCAAGTGTTCAGTCCATCCTCTTTCTGCATGGCTCCTTCTAAGGGCTCGGTGACAGTTTTTCTCACCTATTGAATCTTCTCTGTGTTGCTAAGCGGCGAAGGTGTAGGGGCCACTGGTTGCTGCCAGGTGATGATTTATGTTGTGCAATCACAGACCTGCATGGTGTCAAATGTTATCTGAGAAGGCATAAAGCTGCCCGGCTGGGTAGCTGGTCCAAGAATGCATCCTATTGTGTAAGGCACCACATAGATCTTCACAGCCCCTGGGCGTGGGAGCAGACTTCCATATAACTGAAGGGGAGCATGAAGAACAGCCCGACTGTAGAAGGAAAAGTTACTCTGCCAAAAGCCCAGAATGGCTTTCAGCAGTGAAATGGAGATGAACGAAGGCTGGGGTGTGACCTCCTTGGCCCTTGGCAGTGTGTGATAGCAGGTGAAGGAAAACATGCAGTCAGCTGTCCTGTTTATGTGTGCGAGGGTCCCCAATGTTTTTTAACTATTAGCCTGGGAAACATAAGCTGCTTCAAATCAGCTTGATGCTGTAATGAAATTGATCTTATTTCCATTAATTATGTCAAAAGTTTTCAGAGAGGCACCTCATTTTGTGCCAGCATTGCCTGTGATGAACAAAGACTTCCTACACAGCTGGGGACCATGGATTGAGAGGATAAACATGGTGCTAGATGAGAGAATCAATAAAGAAAGCCAAGGTTTGGGGCGCTGTTGGTAGGCTTTGTTCCTACAGTTTAGCCAGCAGAAGAGCTGCCAGAAAGCATGCTGATTTGTACGAATAGTAAACAACCACCCTTATGAAACCTCAGCCAAGCTCTGGAGAAGCTGGGTTCTCCTGCTGCTGTTGATCTAGACTTATAAATCTCACACAGGCGCTTGAGCTTGCAGGCTCAGGTGTAACAAAAACTCACTTAATTGATTTTTCTGTGGCAGCTCTAGTGCACGTCACCTACATTTTGCAATGTGATGTTGTAGCAGGAATGTCTAGCTGAGTACTTTATCAACTGAGGTAACTAACAGGAAGATTACTTTAAACAAATGCACATGAATCATGTCAATGTGCTATAATCAAGTACTTTGAACTATAATCAAACAGGGTTTTCTCAAACAGATAGTGATCAAGACAAAGGTAAAATGTAAATATAGTAATTGGAGCATCAGTGTGTAAGTGTGTAAAGATGGGTGCCTAAGTAGGAACAGTGATTTAAAAACCACATTGTCGCCATCCCCCTATCCCCCGCAACACACACACACACACACACACACACACACACACACACACACACACACACACCAAACCTTTACCTTTGCATTCAAATATCTTTGTAAACATGCCTGCCCCAGTTAGCATCTTTGAGATTTGCTTTAGAAATTATGTTACAGCTAGACCCCCCAAGCTGTCATGGGACTGAATACAGTTTTAGCTCCAGGGTACAGAGCTTTGGTATCAATTACAGATAGATCACATAGTACCCAGTTCACTCTCTCTCTCTCTCTCTCTCTCTCACTCTCTCTCTCTCTCTCTCTCTTTCTCTCTCTCTCTCTTTCTGTGGTAAAACCTGTTATTTTGACATTGTGGTGACCATTTTTTCGGACTCCACAACGGGAAATTCAAAATGCCAAAGACCTGAATTTTGTTTGGTTACTTATGATTAAGGTTAGGGCTGGATAAGGGTTAAGGTCATCATTGTTGAAATTAGAGTTTTGCCCATAGAAATGAATGGACGGTCCCCACAAAGATATAATTACAAACCTGTGTGTGTGTTTGTGTGTGTGTGTGTGTGCGTGCGTCTGTGTGCGTGTGTTCGCGGCCTAGCATTTGTCATTATTTCATACATGCCCACATGCAGATTAAGGTCTGAGGGGAGGTAACAGAAGGGGTGGCTTAGTGATTGACTCTGTAAGGTAGCACTCGCCTTGCATACTCTCCTGACTTATCATATGAAGAATTTCAACTCAAAATGGTGACATTGACGCTATTGGTGATCAGCCCTGGCGAATTATTTTGACTGCGATATGGCACACATTCAGCGTGCTTATGAAATGTTAAATTAGCAGTGGAGTAAATGGTATTGGAAAAGGGGAAGCGCCATCGAGTCAGTTCATTTAAAAACTAAAGTCAGGCATTTAACAGTCACAAATAGGGAAAGGAGGGACACAGTGGCTTTATTAGAAGATGAAAAATATGAGCATTTTATTTGCATTCATTCAAATAGTGTTTGTTCGATTTTGCTTCAACGCTTGAGTGAAAGGCCCTGCTTTAATGTGCCTGAATCCTGCATCAATGTCGTAGATAGTGCTGCTTACATACAATCCCTTTCCCCCCTTAAAGAGAGATAAGTTACCCTTTATTAATGCCACGTTCTGTCCATTACACAGTATTTCATCACTCATCCATGATTAATAACCATATTGAGTCATATGTTTCTGCTGTTATATATTTATTTTGGTAACTGGGAATAGAAATGATTCCTCAGCCTTGTTTTTTATCCCCAAATTTTCTTGATCTTACTCGTGTCTAATTCTGCCCTTTATCTGACCTGCCAGAGCTGGAACAGTGGAGCTCAGCCACTGCCTAGCAAGAAACCCTTATGTTGTTCCTTGAACGGTTGTATTTCATTTTAATTGACAAGTCAACAGTGAAGGTTTCAAACATGCCTCACTGCACAACCTCTCTGGAGCAGAGTCATGTGACGGTATACAGTTATCAGGAGTATTACAAAAGAATGTTTGTGACATGCTAAATTTTCCTCTTTGGAAAACTAGATTTTACTAAATATTGTAAAAAGAAAATATGTACAGAAGTGTTACCATCCCGCTGTTTTGCGTAACATTGATGTCAGGCATTTCAAATGGTCAGTCCAAAATGAAAATTATTTAATGCTTGCAGTCTATATCCCGCAATATTTCTATATTTCAGTAATGAACAACATAACGTCAGAATTTAAAATCCAGGCAAGATGAGGCAACTTTTGTAAATATATCTGGCTTTTATGCATTTTTAATTAACAGTGTTTATTTCTGTTATTAGCTGATGACATATAGATACTATATACTGTAATGACATTAACACTATAGCAGCTTGTCGTTTTAAGGAGCTTAGTCCCCTGTGCCTCATTTTTTCACTGTGTTGCCATTTCACCATCTTACACCTGACCCAATATTCTGATTTCAGGAAAAAAAAAAACATTTAAACCCAGCCTAGTTAAGCTTTGATACAGTTGTGGGGAAAATTCCGCCACCGAACAGAGCCAATCATATGCCCTCTGTGAGAGTTTGGTGCTGCAGCAAAAATTCTATGTGTCCTTTTATACAGTGTCTGCACTGGTGACTAACTTCAGCAAATTTAGGCTGAAGTGAAATATGTGTAGTAGGTCATCCTGAGAACAACAGAATTCAAGATACCAGGCCTGGCGAACCATATGGAAAATGAATGGAAGGTTTGTTTTCCTGTTAGTTCCAGTCAGTCTTTAACATAAAAATACTGTGATATATCATAATAACTTTTGAGCTTTTATGTCATCAATTAATGGCTGGCTTCCTTACAGCTGCAGTTAATTAATGGATACCTTTTCATTTTGTGTTCCTGAAGGGGGTTCAGCCTGAATCACTTGAATGTTGTCTATACGGGCTCGCAGTTCGTTTTGTGCTCTTCCGCAGTAGTGCAGTTAAATGGCTGTGACATACATTAGACTGGCTTTCCCGTGGCTTGATAGGAGTGATTTCTCACAACGACATGACAGAATGGCTTGTAAACCCCAACTCCATTATATTCAAGATAGCACCAGCGTGTGAATATCAGTGAGCTCAATCCAGCTGCTCTTAGGCTGAGAAAATGCTGTTTAAACACTTCCCTTTACTGGTGTTACTCCTGTCTCCTTTTTGTTGATGCTAGGTTCGAGATAGTCTTCATGGCTTGGGATTAAGATTGCATCTTGGGTTTCTTATGATTAAATCAGGCATTCAGTTTTATAATTTCTGACGCTCCCCACCTAGCCGTTATAAGATAATCCCCCTGAGAAGAATTAATTGTCAAGCCAGAGGCCTGTTAGCATTTGTAACACAGCATGTTGCCCTTAAGTCTGCCTGTGGGAGCACAGCAGAGACACATGATAATCCAGAATGAACAGGACACAGTGTTCACTCTCACTCTCCCTTCTGTAGTATTTAGATGTCTGTTTCCGAATAATGTTTTGGTTGTAACTTTTCCATCAGTACAGCATGGATACAATTGTGCACATAAGAGCTGTGCCTTCTGAAAAGTGCGTTCAGTCACTAATGTCAGTATAGTGCAGATCAATGTATTTTACACATTCTTAGTTTATTCAGTTTAGACCCCAACCTTTTAAAATATACTAATGGCCAAAATTGTGGAAACACATCCAATTTTCCATTGCAGAACTTTATTTTGCTGTTGCTCCAGTAACTTATTTAATCGTCTGTTTTATGATTTTACAAATATCATCACTAAATAAGTAACTGGAATTGAATATAGTTCTGCAATGTCTAAAAATTGGAAGTGTTCCACAATTTCGGCCACTAGTGTACCAGGGACTGTTTATATTCCCATAATGTTTCGAAATACAGTTTGGCCAGAAGAATTGTCCGTGATGTGATGCATCCACAAAGGACCCATTCTTGTTTTATTTAGAATTTTGTCCCAGAACATCAAATTTGATGTTTATCAGTTTCGAGCCAAAGGATCATGGGGGTTACCAAAAAAAAGGCATTTTTACATGGTGTCCTGAGGCTGATAATCACTGGATGAGAGGAATGCAAAAATGGCAAGGATGTTACAATAAACTTTAACGTATGTCTAAAATTATGAAGTTAATGAAAAAGAATTTCAGTGCTTGTAAATTTCTGATTAAAAGTAAGAAGATAAGCTTACAGTCATTTGCTGAACAGTGTGATTTATTCAGCCTAGTGTCCAGCGTGCTGTATTTACACACGAGAGTGCAATGTAGAATATGTCATGTCCCATAGGAGGGGTTACTAATGGGGGGTGGCACCGTGGCTCAGTGAGTAACATTGTTGCCTTGTATCTCCCTGGGTAGGGGCTTCAATCCCATTCCTGCTCTGCGAGTGCCACGTGGGTCTTCTCTTACAGTCCAGAGGAATGTGGGTAGGTCACTCAGCTCAGGCTCATGCTATCCAGCTCTGTGACCCAGACAGGTGGTCACAAGTTGGACTGCTTCTCGGTAATAGTGGGTGTAGCTTGAATCCAGTATTTCTGGAAAATTTGCAAGGGGGTTTCTTTGGCCCAGAGAAATGCATGCTGGCTGTCACAGGTGTTTCTATCTTGCTTCTGCTGTTGTCCATACTATTCCCACTGTATGTCATTTGTATGAGTATATGCAGAATGTTTGTATTGTTGTTTGTTCATCATTACTTATTGCTATTCCTGTTTTTGGCACTGTGGTCGACAGGAAGTATATAAGAATTCCATTGTATGATGTACACGAGACTAAACTTTTAAACTTGATGTGTAATAATTAGTTTTCTGTGAGTTTTTTTCTGTGAGTTTTGATGTCAGTCTTCTGTGGGTTTCAACATCCTGGGTTAATCTGGCTGCCATGTAACTCTTGGCCAGATGTGAATGCAGACCTGCCTTGTAGGGAGTGTGAAGCTTTCTCCTCACACTTCTCTGTCTGGCTGGTGGAGCTGTTACTGTGCGCAGGTTTTGCTCTGTTGATCTTGGCAGATTTTATGTGAAATCTGATTGAACATTGACAGGGCAAGTATATTTTGTCATAAACTTAAATGTAAAATACCATCCTAAAAAGCCTTTTTTATCATAAATGAACATAAGTCATAAATAACTACATAGCCTAGATCAAACCATTGATAGAGAACTGTTATGCTACAAATAATGATACTTCTGCATGTGCCCAGGTGTGCGGATGAGGTTGCCATGGGTGAGGTGATATGTATCTACCACATTACAGTGGTCACCATCCCTGTGAAGTGCAGCCAGATTTTAATTTCTGTATTTATGAGTGTCGTAATCCGCGGCACAATGAGAAACAGAAATGGCATGGTGACAGAGAGCTGGTTAGGGAACTTTGCTTTTCTTGGACCGTCAGACTGCAGTAGATGATTGTGCAAAATGGAAATGTGTTTTTCTGACTGGCTGCCAGTCAAATAAATGGCGATGAGGAATTGAAATTTGCTGAACATTTAGTTTGTAGTGGAGTCAGCCAGGTTTTGCACAGCCCTTTCCTCTCAGCTGCCTGACAGCTCATGGTGATTGTGACCTGAAACCAGGAAGACTTTATATCATCCTGCTGAAATATCTTCCTTCTGATTTTTATGTACAACAAAAAGATTTGTACTATTCTTTTTCCTGCCCTCTTCATCAGTGTCAGCATTTCTTTAATGTCTGAGTCGTGTATGCGAAAGAGACTTTAATTAAGAAGGCAGAAATACAGATTGCATCCATATATACAGAGTAAGAGCATCATTTCAGGGCTGTTAAATTGGGTCAGAGTCTGCCTGCCTCCTGTCCCGCTGTGCATGCTATAAAGGGACAGGGGAGCTTCCGCGATGCTCTGAACCCTCATTGCCGATTCATTGCAACTATCTTCGTACAAAATTTTCTCTAATTGAGTCCCGGGAGTCTTCTCTGCCTTCCCTGTCCCTCTGAGTGCATTCTCTCCCAGCGATCCTACAGGTCTCTCTAGGTCTCATCCTCCCTAATTGTACCACTTCAAAGACCTGATTGCCCCAAGGGGGGAAAAGGGTGGTGGAGGAGGTATATATTGGGCCTCAGGGACAGAGGAGGACCAGGAAGAGCGATGGGAAGGAGTTCCTTACTTTACTTTCACACCACTTCAGTGCCCCTGAAATACGGTCTGGAAGTTTTTATACCGCAAGACTCCATTTTTCCGGGCTCTCGATACAGTCATGCGTCACTGGCGGAGCAGTGAGTTCGAAATTTTGTTTTCTCACTCGACATATGAGAGGACCATTTTCCTTCATTTGGAATGTTTGTTCCCTGGATCAGATCCCTGCGGTGCTCAGAGAGCAAAACGCTGGTTTTTTGAAGGCAAAACATTAAAAACTCCATATAGCCATAAAGCTATTTGAGTATATGGCTGTAGGCACAACAAATCAGAATCAGAGGCCTTTTTACATTGGCCATGGATCATGCATGATACCCAGATCCGACCCTAACCGCTTCTGCATGCGAGTGAGCCTGTGTTAGTCTTGCCGGAGCCCAGAGCCAAAGGCATGTTTCTGAAAATGCAGTAATAACAAAGCCCAAGAACTGACTCATGTTTTTAATGGATAAGGGCAGATGAGGTACGTAGGCACAGTGAACATTTGGTGTAGAACATATATTGAAGGGCAGTGGTCATGTGACTTCAGAAGTGTAGAAGTAGTTTGTCACATATGACCTTTGTTGTTTGAGGTGACTGATGGGTAGAACGGTTATGTAACTCATTTCGGCCTATGTGTCTTGTTTGTGAGCAAAACTATTACACTGTATGTTGGCAGGAATGTTTTTTATAAGAGGATACGTAAGCCAGGGGTAGCCAGAGTTACGGGAAACCTGATGCGTCTGATTTTTCTGGCCTGCTGCTGTGAGTCAAAAAACAGTCTGACTCGCATCCAGGACGTCAATAATAGCATCACTAAGCAACCTAGAACATACTGAAGGATCCAGCACCAGCGAATACTTGTTTATTGGCAGTAAGTCGTTTGTTGGCTGTGTCGCCTCCTCCCTCAGAACGCCCCCACAGGGAAGTGCGCGAAGATGGGGGAGAGATGCTTCCTCCTGGAGGATGTATCACTCCACACTCCCCCAGCTGAGGCCTCACTCTGCTGACTCTCCCCCACACTGAGCCGCGCCAAGGCCAACTCAGGCAGCATGTGTGTGTGCTGGAGACCCACAAGCCCAGGGAAAGGATATAGTGGTCAAATGGCCAGATGCTGCCCTGAGCGCTGCCGTGGATGCATCTTTAGCACTGGGTGTTGCCTGCAATCGTATATCTTAAGAAAGGTGTTTGATGGCGACTTCTCTTCATCATTTGGAATTTGTTAAATAACATTAGATTGGATAGGATAGCCTTCCAAGAAAACGAATGAATTTGAAGAATTTTACTGTGTAAAGCTTTGCATTAACTGCACCTTCATAATGACTTTACAATACATTCATAGAACATTTGTAAGGAGCATGTAATTAGACCTCAAACTTATGCATTGTTTATACATTATACCTTAATAACAAACATTATATGATAATAACAAATATTATAATAATATAAGATTTGTTATTAATCTATATTTAAGCTACTAAGGTATGTTAGGATGTTGAAGTATACTTACATGCTGCTTATGAATTGTCTATGAACGCATAATGACGGTGCAGTTAATGCAAACCGTTACCATTTATTGTCGGAAAACTGAATGTTGTCACATCCTGCCTGTCATGTCCACCTGAATCTCTTGTCTCCTCTCTAACATGGCCCTGATGAGCCACGCCCGTTGCTTGTTACCCCTCATTAGTCTTTGTATTTAAATACTTTGTCTCGTCAGCCCCAGTCCATCCACTGACGTCGCTCCTCCTGTCTGCCTGTGTCCTTCCTCATACTCGCCTTCTTGTTTGGCCCCTTGCAGTCTCATTTGTTTCCCTGCTCCAGATCAGTTAATAAAACCACAGCTGCCTTCAAGTCCTTTATCCCGTATGCTGTGACAAATATGACTAGCAACGTACTAATAGAAAAAAATTAGAACCCTGTATGAAAGCGAGTGTTCTATGTCTTCTGTTGGGGACAGTCTAATGTTTCCCATTTCTAAAAAAATATCAGCTACGGGAGATGCCCCTAGAGGATGCTGGGTAGCATTTCTCTTGAGTAAAAGAAAAAGCCATGTGCGATCATGACTGTGAAATAAGGGGACTGGCCAAGAGATCGCAGATTTATCTCCCAGGAGGGAGACTTCTGCTGGACATTAAGAGTGGCTCACCTGAAACAGTCTGTGAAATGTCAAAAAGAAAAGGGCAGGTCCCCAAGAATACTTAATGATTTTCTGAGCTGTTTCGGGCGAAGCTGTCAAATTTACAAGAGCGGTGCCCCAGCTGGGCAGTAAACTGACTCTTTCTCTGTCTAAATTTATAGCTTTCCATTCAAGAGAAAAGGTTTACATTGACATGCGAACAAGGTACTATTGCACTTTTGTTATAATGAAACATTTTAGAAAATGGATCCTGCCCTGTAGAACAGCTACAATGATCATAAGAGTCGTCACCACTTAAATAGCAGGATCTTTTGTTTGGGATAAGTGACGCATTAATTCAGATGTAAATATGCACCAATTTTATAGTATGAGCGCGAGGCAACCATGGAAATGGATTTTAATTATCCACAGTGAAAAAGAAACATAGTACCTAGAGGCAGCCATAAATATTTCACCTACTTGCACAGTTGCTGTGGTTTGGCTACAATTACGTTTCACAGTTATGATGTTTCCCTGTCATTTCCAGTGCTATCTGTGCAGTGAACGAGACAAGGGAAGCATATGAAAGGAATTTCCACTGCTCGTCATGGAAATGGATGCTGTCTGCGTTGCTGGGCTTCCATTGTTAAGGGCGGTGGACCTCAAGCGCGGAGCGTCTCTGCTGCGCTGGCGGTGATTCAGCACTCACTGCCATCTGTCTCTCTCCTCCCACAGCTGATGTGAAGGCCTGGGAGGCCCAGGCTAAGAAGAAGGTCTCCCACGTTGCCTCTGAAAGAAGAGAGTTTTACAGGTACACATGGTACGGTGGTTTTTATTATTTTATTATGTGTTTGTTGCTTGGCTCAGAATCCAGTTTTCAACTCATACATGACATGTGAGAACAGTGCTGTTGATGTCAAATGCTTCTGTCTTTTATTAGTTTTGAAAGGCGAAGCTGAGTGCTTCTGTTTGATTATATTATGCAGATGGTATGGATTTTCCCTTTGGTAGTAATGGAGCCACAACCTGTGTGCATCCATTGCCTTGTTCTGTTCCCCAGTGCTCCACCGCAGACTCTTCTGTTTTTACGAGCTTTATGGTCTGTAGATTCAAAGGAAAGCACCACTAGACCTTCAGAGTCAAGGTCAGCAGTCAAGGTCAGCAGTTACCTCTCCAAATTCGTAAATACATGAAATTGTCATAGAGGAGTCTGGGATGACCATGGCCGCAGAGCCATAGAGGCAATATGTAACGTTTCAAGCCTGAGTCATGGTTTTCAGCTGTTGTATCTTTTGGGCGGCGTTCAGAACGTGAGCTCTGCTTGAATGCTGACAGTCTGATATGAAGGAGACATTTGGTACAGTGCCAACAGCTGTAATTCTTCAGAATGTGTGCCAGACCCCTACTGTATATTTACATTTTAACTTTCTTCTCATACACAGCTGCTGTAGGCATGAAGATTAGTAGAAGTACTGATGATCCATTATACCACGGATGGGCAATCTTATCCAGAAAGAGCCACCGTGTATGTAGATTTTTTCTGCAACTCCCTAATTAGATTACTAATTAAAGGACCGATTGGCTGATTCTCCGCACACCTGGGTTTGAACAGCTGAGCTAAAGGTTATCCCAAAGACCTGCATACATACTGGCCTTTGCGGATAAGATTGCCCATCCCAGCATTATACAGTGGACTGTGACTGTATAATAGTAATTGATCTCCATGGGGAAATTCCCTTTACATCTCCCCCAGCTTACTCTCAGTAAGTAAGAACAGGCTGGTTACAAAGGCCAGCCACCCATAGCAAAGCCCAGGGAGCTGGAGGGTCAAGAAGCCACAAAGGTGCCAAAGCCAGGCTTGAACTGGCAACCTTCTGATCCCAGGCACAGAAGTTTAGCCCACTGAGCCACACACTGGAGGAAGCAGGAGTGAGGGGGAATGTGTGTCCCCAATATGGGCAGAACCTCCCCCCCCCCCCCATCATCCTGTCATTCTTACTCCTCAATTAAAATCACATTTTGTCCTCTGTGAAGCTTCAGTTTGACCTATGCCCTCTATAGCTTTCATCACATCCTCAGTAATGTCACATGAACAGATATCTATTTAGGGCTGAACAATATTGGAAAAAAGTCTCATAGCAAAACTTCTGGGTTTTGTGATAACTGTTCATAATGGCACCTTTTGCAATTTATTGCATTTCTGTCATGACACAGATGAAACAGATAAGATGAATTTAGGGCACATTCCTTTCATTTTGAATCCTCGTGTTACTGAGGCCAATTTGCTGAAACATATACCTAATAATGACTGTAGTCCTATATCAGACAAAATCATTTTATCACAAGGATTAGTTAGTTGTGAAATTTCACCCTAAACAGTGTTAGTCTTATTTTAAATCATGAAATCTTTTAAACTATTTCATGTGTGCCCTGTTAATGCAGGGCATGAAGGATGATCCTCATGCAGCTTACAGACAACAAGGAGACTTTATTACAAAACGATTGCCACTTGAAGCAAAAGGACCATATGTGGTCAAAACAAAGGCAGGGAGGCAGAACCAGAAATGATAGATCATAGGGAAGTACAGTCAGACCTCTGACATTCGTAAGGTTCGGTTCCAGAACCCGTCGCAAATAAGGAGAATTTGCAGATGTTTGGTAGAGTCACTAAAAATGGTAATATGTGCTTATTTCTATAGTTTATACCCTAAATATGACCCCAGTCATGCTCCCAAAACACTTTAATTTCATTTAAAAGTTAGCTTAATACGTTACATCAAAACAAATGTTTGATGTAAAAATAGAGTACAGTATTGCCTAATGGATATTTGTCACACTAGCACATTTACAGTACAGTATACTAATGTTACTCCTACTAATCCATAGAACACGGCATTGGCTGCCGTTTTCTTTTGCATTCACAGTAAGGTAAAATGAGTAAACGAACCCTTTCAGTGTTTATAGCTAAATTATGTATAGCTAGATTAAAGTTGATCAAACTTTGTGTAGATTTTGTCTTTTCTTTTGGAAGCAATACAAGCAATACAACCTTAACTGTACAAGATTTCAACTGCTCAACAGTTCAGGGTCTCCTATGTCATATTTTTTGTTTCATGATGTGCAAAATGTTTTCAATGGATGACAGGTCTGGACTGCAGGCAGGCCAGTCTAGTACCTGGACTCTTCTACTACGGAGCCATGCTGTTGCAGTTTGGCATTGTCTTGCTGAAATATACAAGGCCTTTTCTGAAAAAGACGTTGTCTGGATGGCAGCATATGTTGCCCCATGGTGTCCATGATTTCCAAAATGATTTTGAAAGTTTGATTTTTTAGACCACAAGAGAGCTTTCCGTTTTACCTCTTAAATGAGCTTGGGCCCCGAGAAGTCAGCAGCATTTCTGGATCATGTTTAGATTGGGTATCTTCTTTGCATGGTAGAATTTCATCCTGCATTTGTTGATGCAGTGACAAACTGTGTTCATAGACAATGGTTTTCGGAAGTGTTCCTGAGCCAATGCAGTGATTTCCACTGTGGAATTTAATGTCTAAGAAAGCAAACATCACTGCTATGCAGTATTGTTTTTGGCCTTGTCCCTTGTGTACAGTAATTTCTAGTGATTCTCTGAATCTTTTAATGATATCATGTACCGTGCATGATGAAATTCCCAAATTCTTTGCAATATTACATTGAGGAACATTATTGTTAAATCGTTGCACTATTTGCCTGTGCAACGGAGTGGCGAACCTCTCCCCATCTTCACTGCACAGAGACTCTGCCTCACTGGGGGGCTCTTTTTATACCCAATCATCTTACTGAATTGTTGGCAGTTAACCTAAGAAGTTGTGAGATAATGAACCAGGTGTTATGTTTTAGCATTACACAACTTTTCCAGTCTTTTGTTGCCCATGTCTCAACTATTTTGAAACATGTTGCTTCCATCAAATTCAAATTGAGCATATATTTCTCATAAAACAATAAAATTCCACTGTTTCAACGTTTGATATGTTGTCTTTGTTTTATGTATTTATAATTAAATATGACTTTATACGATTTGCAAATCATTGCATTCTGTTCTTATTTACATTTCACACAGTATCCCAGCATTTTTGGAAACGGGCTTGTATGTTGAATGTCCCTCCATCAGTCCATCCAGGGATCCTCAGCCCAAAGGGTAGCAGCAAGTTCCTATGCTGATCCACAATCCACGGTCAGAATTCCCAGCCCCAATCCTCAAATTAACCTATATAAACAAGTTTTGAGTCTGCAACTGCTTAGTGCAAAACTAGTGAACACTCAACCAATCCAAAAAACCAAACCACAGATGCTTAATTTAAAATTCACTGGCACATCCAATCAAATTTGTGCGATAGGCATTGATTGGCGCAAACTGCAGAGTGCACTGCATTCATGATCATAGCGTTAATTTAAACCTATACTTGATATGGGGTTTGCGACAGAACAGGCACGGTAAAAATGGTGCAAAAAAGGTTGAGGACCACTGCTGTAGCCACCTGTCCAGCTCGGGGCTGCCTAGGTTTAAGGCACAAGGCAGGGAAACTCTCTCGGCAGGATGCCAGCTTATTGCAGGTCATACTTAGAACATTAAATATGATTAAAATGTATGAAGACCTAATTTTAAAAAAACTAAAGTGATACACTTTATTTGAATCAAAATGCATGTGATTACATGGCAAAGATGGATTAGTTGATTAATTTGCTGTTAAATAAGTTAGGAGAGTTTCTCAGAGAAATGGCAAAATATTATGAAATACTGACTATTGCAGAAAACAGAGACTAGGCTTCAGCACACTATTATGGGGATCCTGGGCCATCGTTCCTTAGTATCCTCTGTCCACCTGCAGAAACCGTACATGTGCAGCTGGTTTCCTGTTTCCCTGACTTTGTCCCAGCATGGGCTTCTACATACATATGTATATGGTGTCCTCTGAGCTTGTGGGCTGGTCATGGGGGGAGGAGCCATTTTCCATTCATATCCAGAGAGATGGACAAACCAGAAGGGTGTTACTTAGAAAAAAACCTGAATATGTCTTCAGTAGCCAGTATTCTCAGAGACACAGGTCTTATCACAGATACAGCCCACTGCTTGCCAACAGAGTGGAACAGTGTTTACATACTGGTTTAGGCTTTATTGTACATCTAATCTATTACACAGACAGGGAAAGCACTACTGACAGTCAGTCAGCATCTAATGCGCAAGTCAAGGTGCATGTTGATCCACTGTTTTGGCTGTTATCAGCATCCCTGTTGGCAGACTGAGGTCCTGACCCCGTTAGATCGTGAGGCACCTTCTTCAAATCTACCTTCCATCACCAGTTTGGATATGGAGGAATGCACTTGAGCTGAACTTTGTCAAATATCATCCTTCTTCTTCTTCTTGGCTCTCTCTGAGAGTTGTTCTTGTACACTTTCAATGAACACAATTCAGTGATCAGGCTATTAGGATCCTGTGGCTGAGCATAAATGCTGCTGATATCGCCCTATATGCATATCCACAGCATATTGCTTAAAGCTGCTGTTTTGCAGCCTGTAGTTCCCCCTAGTTCTTCTCGTACCCTGACAGTACTGAAGTCTAGCCTGCAGCAAGCACAGTTTTTGCCTTTACTTTCAGGAATTACTGCTGGAAACAGCAAACTTGACATACAGTTGCAGATGAGTTGGCAGAGATGGAGGTGATGTTGTGTGTGAACGATTCCAAAGACATCTTTGCTTTTAGAAACCATGTCAACTACTTAAAATGTCTAGTTGGTTAAAGCAAGTTCTTTTATTTCCCATCTTTTTGATAGATATCTGTCTGACAGAAAACTGATTTTGTTCCAGTCGTTGGTTGCAAAGCTGAGAAAAACAAGTACTCTGAATTTGTCTCTCTGTACAAGCACTTCAGTTAAATGACTAAAATGCCAGTGAAAGTATGTACTGTAAGTTATTGGTCCAAGTTTTGGTCCAGTCTGAATCTCCTTAAGCATCATTCTCTGTTCAGTCCCATTGAATGACAAACTGCTACATTTACATGCTACAAGCAGGAGGAAAACAGGTTTGTATAGTAGCATGAGAAGCAAGAGTCAGAGCAAATGGGTCATTGTTTTGACCACAGACTCAGATGACGCACCTGACTGGCTTCTTGGTATTTCATGCAATTGAAAAATATGGCATCAGACTGTATCTTCTTCAGTGACTAATTCAGTAACAGGAAGCTTTGTTCTTGTAACCAGCATCTCATTTGCAGACATAGTGTAGATGCTGGAAGAGCCCTTTTGTTTTTGTATGGGTGCACTGGAAAACAAAATCCACACATATTCTGTAACTGCCCATCCAGGTCAGGGTTGTCTTGATCCTGGAGCCTATGCCAGGAAACACAGAGCAATATGGGTGATTTGAGACACCACTCCATAACAGGCCACACACTCACGCTCATACAGGCGATTTGAGACACCACATGTCCTTGGAATGCAGGAGGAAATCCACCCTAACACTGGGAGAATACGCTCACACACACTTATACATACATACACATAGCTGGGGGTAGGAATTAAACCCGCAGCCCTGTAGGTGTGCGGCCACGTTTCAAAAGAATTCAAGAAAAGTGAGCAAGTTACAGTATATTCTCTGCCTAATCATGAAAGGCACTGCAATTAGGTCTCCTCACTGATATGCGTGAAGCCCATCAAGGCAGCAGGGAGATGAAAGGCTCCCTTGCTGATCTCCTTCAAGCCATTTACACTTAAGTGTGTATATTTAAGGGGTTACGGTTGTGCTCCTCAAGGTTCCTTGGCACATGCAGATTGTACAGTATATCATCCTGTCTGTTGTATGGTCAGATCTGTACTCAGGGATACAGAGTTCTAGGGCACAAGGGCATGTCGCCATTCCTCAGACCTCCTAACCTAAACCTAATCAGGGAAGTTAGCTGAGTGGAAAGCAGCCTGCTCTAATCCTGACTGTAGAGTAAATGTGGAGGCAAACTAGTGATGGTCATTGTGTTGTATCATAAGATGCCATCAGAGGTGCTAAATTATTTAACCCAAGTAAAACCATATCTAGTTTTATACATAAATTGTTGAAAAAATGAAGTGAAAAGATGCCATTTTTAAAAACAGGGTAAATGCAACTATTTGGTATTCAGACTTTTCTTTCAGCTGTTTTGAAATTACACGTGCAAAATTTCACAAACATTACATTCATATTTTATTTCAGTTTTGCGTGAGTTAATGTCGTAAACCTATTGTTTCCATCAAACATCTGCGTTACTAGACAAGGAAACTTAGGAATTACTTCAAAAGTGGCTGGGAAAAATGTACAAAAAGACATAAATCTTTACAATTGGGCGCACTAAATGGATTGCAGTGCCTTTGAGAACACGTTTTGACATGGAACAGTCCATTTTTTAAAAATAAGGTTTGGATAAACACTGGGCACTCCTTCAATCAAATGCCCTGAGCCAGTCAATTCCTTTTTTTGGGATGTACCATTTCCCAAAGAGATTAATGCTTCCTTGATACAACCCATCTGCACGACATTTTATCGCAGTGGAAAGTTACAGTCCTCTCTGCCTGCATCGTGTCTGCGCCTCACACTGGCCCCAGGGGCTGAAAGTACCACGAGCAGCAGAAACATTCTCACGGCTTCACCCCGCGCGCCGCCGCGCCGCCCGGGGGGGGGGGGGGGGGGGGGGGGGGGCGGGGGGGGGGGGGGGGGGGGGGGGGGGGGGGGGGGGGGGGGGGGGGG
>JAODKC010000009.1:24435453-24459010 GCA_026777985.1 Mormyrops attenuatus | reverse complement strand
ACACAAACACTCAAATATACCTCCAAATAATCCCAGTCAACCGCTTCAACAGGCGCACAACACAACACAAGTGCACAAAGCGTCTACACCATTCCCTCACAGTGCAGCAATCTCTGCAGCAATCCCAGAAGCGACCCAGGCTTCTGTATTGACTGTAATACCACTCAGCCATAAGAACAGACATATTATCACCTACAACAGAGCAAAAACACAACCCCCTCATTACTTTGGTAAGACTGATGCCAATATGCATCATTCAGCAGATATGATGAGCTCTTTGTACTTTTGGTCACGGGCACGTCTTTCCCTTTTATCAGGGCTGTTATTCAGCAGGAGTAGACTACTTTGAGATGTACATCTACCTGGCTGGCGCACTGGCCATTGTGGTGTTGACGATTGAAGTAAGTCTACCGGCTTGGTATCACTTATTATTATGATAAAAGCTTCCCAAAATATGCAGCCCAAATATCCTGGTGAACCATGAGATGGGTTTTCTGGAATTGCCAAACTCAGTTTCTAGCAACAGCAGTATAGTGACATGCTGTGGCGAATGTTGGAACTGCAGTTAATTTTTAACGATCTTTCAAACATGGAATGTTTAATGCACTGAATCACTAACCTCAAAAGAAGTTTACAGTTAATGTTTATGCATAATTAGACAGTGTTGTTTTTGTTCATATTGCTATCACATCTTGTGATCCTTGTCAAATAATTATCCCCTGTTTTCACTCTCTAGCTCTTCGCCATGGTGTTTGCGATATGTTTGTTCAGAGGAATCCCATAGATCTGGCAGCCTGTACTGGAGGATGTTCCTAAAGGGAAATGGCTTGTAAAATTAAGAGACATCGTATTCTTTCTCTTTTTATATTGCCAAATTGGTGACGCTGTACTGACTCGTACTTCATGGTGGGACATTTGGGGTACTGAGTTCACTGTATGAACAATAAATATGGACATTCTGGAAAATGTAAAGTGAGAGAGAAACTGAAGCTGGCTGCCGTTGCGTTTCTGAGCTGGAGGGGGCAGAGCTGCTGCACTGACATCCAGAAGGAGAGTATTTATGCTTAGGGGTGCTGCCTGTGCGGTGTCACGCTCTCTTTAAGTGTCCCTGTAAACCCCTGTACCCTGTTTGGACCTGCACTCACTCACGTTAGACCCTTTGCTAGTTTCATACTGTTCTAAGCTTTTCCTCTGTGTACATACCAGTGTGTCTGTATGTGTGTGTGTGGGTGTGTTTGAGACAGAGAGTGTTCCAAAATTTTGAGGTGTATTTTTAAATATCGTGACATGTTCATCATAGAAATTACATGTGATTGTTATTGACCTTTATCAGTATTCAGTTGTATTAGAATGGTTTTTAAAATTAGAATATTTTACAAAGATGCTTTTTCCTATGATGGTGTCACAATGACTGTTTAAAAGCTACCTGCACACTTTTTTTTTTTAATTCCTGGTTTGTGTCTGTATCCTGTATCCCGTGTCCTTTATTAAAGACTGAAAGTTGTATTGTTATAATATAATTCAGTGCGTATGTTCTTAGGGGATGAATTAAAATCACAGCAGGGGAAAATGTGATGGTTTACATATTATAGCACATGGAAATCTCAGGAGAATTCTCTGGCAACCCATTTTATGACATCTGATGGTATAATTACATTAACAGACTGGCACTCCCTTATGAAATTAGCAGTTGGGTGGCACAGTTATCCCTCACATTTACTTTATTTCACAGACATGTTTATCCAGAACATGGTACTGTTGCAACACCAGAGTCAACCAGTCCCTGGAGGAATTAGGACAAAGGGCCTTGCTCAGGGATCTAATAGCAGCATCACTGCTGACCCAGGGTTTGAACCAAGGCCTTTCTGACCACAGGCCTGGCCTCCTAACCCACTGAGCCACAGAACGGCAGCCATACAGCACTCTCACCCCTGCTGTGTGTGTGGAGTTTGCATGCTCTCTCCATCTTGTGTTTATTTTCTCTGGGTACTAGTTTCCTCATACAGTCCAAAGACGTGAAGGCTGCCTAACTGGCGTTTCTAAACTTCCCAGGTAGACAATGGATGGATCTTTGCTATTATCACTTATATCAACATGTTCATATATATGTGTTAAAATTGTCACAGTTCAAGAATTCAAGCTATTATGATTTTTTATATTCCGCCTTTCTACATTACACCTTTCTCTGTACTCTAATAGGAGATGCAATGTCCCAGCAGAAGACACACTTGGAAAGCTCACGGTCAATATTCAGGACTCACACAGCCAGCTTGGTGCTGTTTAGATTCTGTACAGCTCGGTGCAACAACAGGCGCAAACACCAGGGATGCATCACATAAGACATTATATGTTAGAAATTACTTTTCTTGAGTAATATGCAGATAGAATTACAGATATTTGGATATTATACTTATATTTTAAATGTATTTAAAGGATACTGTGACACATCGGCACTGCTGGTAGGCGATCACCAGCACACAGGTACCCGTAGTTTCCTCACCGCTGGCCTCAGGAAGTGCCAAGGGGACTCGGCTGGCAAGTGACTCGGAACCGAGTCAGGAGATGGAGCAGGCTTCTCAGCCAGGCCAAAAGCCCAAGCTGGGAAGAAGCAGAGGGAGGGGACAGAGAGGTAGCCTGGCATGCATGTGTGGAGTTTGCAGGTGGAAAAGGGAGGATGATGGGCCTGCAGGGGGCGCTGCTTCCTACTTGATGGGGCCACAGGGGGAGGACTGCCCTGCAGTGCAGGACCCTTTTTGGCAGAACGTAGTGATGAGTGGGTGAAGCTTTCCAGCCAGTTGTGTTGAAAAGTGGTTCACTTCTCTAAGCTTTGAATGCTCACTGGAGTCACCTGCTGGTCAAAAAAGCTCAGAGCAGTGCATGGTGCAACACAGGCTAGTGCATACCAGTTCCTCAAACCAGTGTTATTACAGCAGAAACTGTAATGACAATTCAATGCTTTTATGCCATTTCCAAACCTAAATTTGATAAGGTTTAGTTCAGTTATGTTTTAGAATGTGTTATTTAGTTAGTTTGTTTCATAATTATATTATATTTCAGTTGTTAGGTCTCCAAATATCTTGTTTTCTATTAAGAAAATGGATGGATGTGCTTGGAACGGACACATGTAGAAGAAATGTGTGAAAAGTAAACTGATGTTAAGCTTGTGCTTATTTTTATTTATGTTTGTTATATATTTGTCCAAAGCGACACACAAGTGAAGCAAACTGCATATTATAAACATATGCACTGTCAAGGAGTCAACTAGAATTAAGTTCAACTAGGCTGAGTTTCCAATGAATGTCCAAGTACAACAGTAAACACCCTGCCTCTCCCCATCAGGGAATCAAACCCCAGTGTCCGAGTGACAAGCAGGGGATGCTAACCACTATACTAATAAAGATAATTCTGCTAACAGGAAAGGTGTATGAATAGCAAATCAGGATTAGTTACCACTTACGTTTCCTCTTATTAGTTTATACCATCGCGAATTGTTGCCATATATGTGAATATCTTCTTTTTGGAGATGACTGCATCTCAGATTATTATGGGTATTACACAACACAATCTCAACAGTCTTTTTATTGGCCAAATAAACAAGTTCTATACTTGTCAAAACAGGCCAAAAACATTTGGTGACTGACAATATTTATTAGCAGCAAACAGAAAAGAATAAGCACGAAGTGACTTATTAGAAGTGGAATTGGTGACACTGAACACGAACCAGTTCATAATTCCTAAATGACCCTGCAAATGCTACTGTTGCCATGATCCAGTCAATACAATACACATCATGAGAGAGAACTCCTGCAAGAAAAATGCCTTCCACAAGCCACTAGTGTGGACAAACCTCAGCTTCGAACTCACCATGATATAAGTCACAAGCCTTCAGTTTGCTTTATGCAAATGACCTAATGGGGGCCTGTATGAGGAGTGCAGCCTTGTTTGTCAGCTGTCTCCTACCTGATGAGGCCACAGGAAGATGATTACCCCGAATGGACCATCACCTCCATGTAGGCTGCTTTTTGGCTGAGTGTTACCCTCTCATGTTTTGCAATAAAGCTCGGCCCCTTCAGGGGCCCTTGTCTGTACCTAGTGTCTCCTGAGTGTCTTTGTACCTGTGGCAGTATTTAAATTCAAGGAACCTCATTTAATTTTCCTCATGCCTCTCCTGGTCACGGACATGGCAGCATGCAAAGCAATCCAGACTAGACCCCCTTTTCCATGGCCACAGATACTGACTTGTCCTAGGGGAATTCCAGAAGTTCCCAAGCCAGTTGGACTGACTTAATTCTGTTGGAAGAGAGGCATAATATCAAATACTTTACCGGCATTCCCAGTCAGTCAGTTATAATTTTCCGCCTATTAAAGCGTGATGCAAGATCAGTTTTTAGTTTAAAGAACCCTTTTCTGAATCCGTGTGTTTAGTCGCTGGAGTGGTTTATAGTCTAGATATGCAAGTGTACACCGCAACGCCAGGTGGCGCTGCTCTAAAACCCCTGGGTCCGATTTGTGACGTCTATGGTAGACGTACGTCCGCGTCCCTATTACGTAACTCCGTGATTTTCTCCTTCAACGTCGTCTGGATACAGAAACAAGTCATTAAAAGTTAATTTCTGAATATGACGGTTGTCCGCCTAAAAAATTAAGTAAAATATGAAATAACTGCCCAGCGTTACGTTCCGAAGCGGTTGGGCGTCTATGAAGGTCAGTTTGAGCGGATTATAATTTGTAACTAAAGCATCATGCACAGGGTGGGTGTCTTAATGGTTTCCGAGCTGTTTCTATTAAAATAAAACGTCCCTGTTCGTATTACTAAGAAGCAGAATATTTTTTCCTTTGTTTGGTTCCGTAGCTGAGCAGCTGTCAAGTCAGCGTGCCATGCTGGTTTGGTGTTTATGAGGTAGCAATCTTCCAAAAAGTCTAAATAATATAAACGATGGTCTGGTCACGCGTAACGAATATAAACTATGCAACAGACGAAGAGAAGGAATACTGCCAGTATCCTCAGCAAGCTGCTGAATAGTATTAAGTGCTCCCGCATTTATATTAACACTTAAGCGGTGGGACTCTTAGAAAAACGTCTAAACATGATCCTACTGTCAACTCTGTCGCGTCGCACATTTGTATTTTCATTGATTTATTTCGTTTAAGTTCGTCGTATTTTGTAAGATTATATAGTTCATTGTACATGCTTGGATTATGGTTAGATTGTTTATTTTACAGGGAATGGAAATTGAGTATCGGTTGAGTAGCTTAATAATGATTGAATACTCACATATTTGGATAATAAGTAATTCAGTTTTATTATAGTGATTGTTTTAGTTACTAGTTTGATAATTATATCTATAATTAATTATATTTATAATCATATTGACGCTGCCGTTTTAATCTTTTATAGTCTATAGAGAACAGTAACATCAGTAACCCAATTATATATAAAATGTAACGTTTGTTATATAGAAAGCACTATACTTAAGTAGACGTCATGCTGAGAAAGGTCTATATTCAATTTTTTTTTTCTTTTTCATATAGCCCTTTCGCAACAGTGTCGCCCCAAGGCGCCTTACTTGGGTGTGTTGTGGTGCATTACAACATCATTAAGACGGAGTAAAGCTAAACATTTCCCCATCGCAATTGATACTTTATACTTCTTCACATCTGCGTTGAATATTGGTTAGATCATTGCTGCCTGTCATGATTTTTATTAATTGTTATTTTATATATTTATTTTATATTATTATTTCCCACTGGTGCCCACAGTGGCTGAGCCGCATTGTCGGATTCAGCATGTGCGCATCTGTGAAGTACAGCTCCCGGGGTCCGGCTCTCATCCCACGCATGAAGACCAAGCACCGCATCTACTACATCACCCTCTTCTCGGTGGTGCTGCTAGGCCTCATCGCCACTGGCATGTTCCAGTTCTGGCCGCACTCCATCGAGTCCACAGCGGACTGGAGCGTGGACCGGCGCAGCGTGCACGATGCACCACTGGTGCGCCTGCCCGTGGCCAGCTCCATCCCGGAGAGGGGCGACCTCAGCTGTCGCATGCACACCTGCTTCGACGTCTACCGCTGCGGCTACAACCCCAAGAACCGCATCAAGGTGATGCCCTGCAGTGCATATTCAGGCACCATCGGAAGCCATTACTAAATTGCTGTTGTTTTAACTTATTGTTTTAACAGCCAGTCAGTCCTGTTTCTCTGTTGCAGTGTTTCCCAGCTCAGTCCTAGGTGACCCACAGATAGTCCACATTTTTGCTTCCTCCTGGTTCCCTGCCAGACAGTCCACATTTTTGCTCTAGGAGCTGGGAGGGAGCAAAAACATGGACTGTCTGCAGTTCCCCAAGGGCTGTATAGGGAAACACTACTCTAATGTAACCCATTTCTTAGCTGCTCATGCAAAAAAATAACCTGCAAAAAATTGCAACCAGTTCCTGAGAGTGGCTCTGCCGTCTCCCTGCAGGTGTACATCTACCCCTTCCAGCGCTATGTGGACGAGGTGGGAGCCCCCATTAGCAGCACGGGGCTCTCGCGTGAGTACAATGACCTGCTGAGCGCCATCTCCGACAGCGACTTCTACACAGATGACGTGAGCCGCGCCTGCCTGCTCATCCCCTCCATCGATGTGCTGAACCAGAACTCGCTGCGTATCCGTGAAACCGCCCAGGCCCTGGCCATGCTGCCCCGGTGAGCCCAGAGTGAATGGGGCTCCTAGTCCAGCCTGTGTGAGAGGGGTTATAGATGATATGTCAAACCTGGCTTTTATTCCTGTTACACAAGACGCTTCACCTTTTTGCTACTTCTGTCAATACGCATGTCATCTAAAAGTCTTGTTATACTTGTAATAGTTATACTTATTTTCTCTGGCATTTATGTCACTGCATGCGATAAGAGTCAGTAATGCTGTTAATCACACTGAGCATGTGGGTGTATTTCCTAGGTGGGACAGAGGGATGAACCACCTGCTGTTTAACATGCTGCCCGGTGGACCCCCCGACTACAACACTGCGTTGGATGTGCCCAGAGACCGGTACTGACCGCCACTGGACTTGCTGGTGTCACAGGGCAAAAAAGGGGCAGGGATATATTGGCATCTAAAACGAGAGCCAGGGAAACTTGGTAATATGTTCATGATCCCTCAGAGTGTCTGATGGAAAGCAATTATGTAAGGATTTTTGGTAAAATATAGAAAAAGTAAGTGATACATATTTCTAGTCAGAAAAGTCTGCTAAGTATGATGGTGCTTTTGATCTAGTTTTTTAGTAAACAAGACTGCCTTTTCATATATTTGTGTTTGCTGTACTGAACAATATAATTATTAGCCAGGATATCTGTGTTCTCAAAGCCTAACCTCTGAAATGTACTATCTACAGTACCAGTCAAAAGTTGGGAAGCTGCCTGCAAAGCAGAGTGATAGTGTTGTTTCACATGACCTGGCCACCTGACCTAAACACAGTAGAAATGGTTTTGGAGGAGTTTGACCAGAGAGTGAAGGAAAAGCAGCCAATGAGAGCTCAGCATGTATGTGGGAGCTCCTTCATGACAGCTGGAAGAGCATCTCAGGAGGCCACCTCATGGAACTGGTGTAGAGGAGACAGTCAGGGTCAGCCAGTCCCTGGGGCAATTGGGGTTATGGGCCTTACTTAAGGGCCCAATGGGGGGATCACTCTGCCAACCATGGGATTTGAACCAGCTACCTTCTGAGTCCCTTCTCTGTATTATCAGGCCCTTTCCTTAAACACAGAAAGTCTTGTTGAATGTGGAGCAGTGACACGGGGGCTGTTTGACTCTTCCAGGGCCCTGCTTGCCGGCGGTGGATTCTCTACGTGGACCTACCGGCAAGGTTATGACGTCAGCATTCCCGTCTACAGCCCCCTATCGGCTGAGGTGGATCTGCCAGAGAGGCAGCCAGGGTGAGGCCTCAAGCATAGATAGCTTTAACTGCCCTGAGTGTCTTTTTATTAGTGGGGATGTGCTTTTCGCGATGATGGGAGAACTTCACTTTAAAGACGATTGTGAGTGCAATTAATCTCCCATCACCCCTTAGTTTAGTCCATTTCCTGTTGGAAACGGCACCGATTCCCACTGGCATGAGCCAGGTAGTGATTTGTGTTGCTCAGTAGCTCCACCCATTCGGGATGTGCATTAGGGTGGACCTTATTTTTTAAGTTTGTGTATATGAAGAGAAAATTCAGGCAAAATATCAGCTTCATTAGTGAATATTTACTGGTAGCTCATTTGCATTGATGTTTTGCAGACATCAACTCTTAAACGTTTCACATAGAGAATTCATAATGGGCCAATGTAATATTTACACTGCAGTATTTTGTAACCTGCTGAACAATGTGACCACATAACTCAATTATATATCATTCACCTGTCATAGACAAAATTTTGCTGACATCAGTAATGGTGCAACACTGAGACAATGAGACGTTTATTGTTTAGTAAGCTTAATCTTGATATACTATATAGTGTCTACTGACATCATCAGCTGAGTCATGCAGTGCATTCTTCTGTGCTTGCCTGTCTGCCTGAAAGTCTGATGTTACCCAGGCTGGGCAGTGGGTGCTACTTACTTCTGACATTATTAATTTCTGGTGATGCCCAGACATGTTTCGACTGTGCTGATGTCACCTGAAGAATGGTATAAATGCTGCTGTGAATGCTGGACAGTGTATACTTTTGATTGACTACAGTACCAAAACACACTGTTATTTATTCTATTATAGTTTTGTTGTAGCTGTTATTGTTAAGTGTCAATGAGACATGGAGCAGAAGTCTATCTTCTTGGTTGTACTGTGACTGAATTAACTGGTAGTGAGCTGCCATCTCTGCATATGGCTCCTGGTTTCTTTCTACATCATCACCTGGAAATGTGAACAAACTCAGACACACAGCTGTATTCTTGAAATACTTTGCATTTTTGGTATTTTGAAATCATTCGCTAGGATTCGCTTGTTTATCTTTGAGGCCATTGAGCTACCTCTAAATATAACACTATTAGATTGAACTTTTTTCTAATATTTGTAGATAAGGAGAAATAGTTCTAGGGGCGAAGACCACTGAAAATCACCACTTTTATTTTTCTGGCTGTTTAAGCTCCATCCAAATGTATTTGTCTTATGTACATTATTATTATTAGTGGATATTGATAGCATTTGTATTTTGTCTCCTTGCTGCTTTATTTTTCGTTCTCCTGTTCCCATCTCCTCTGTGTGTTGGTCTGTCCCGCCTCCATCCTGATGGCGGTCCTGGTCCTGGTCCTGATCCTGCTCCTGGTCCTCGTCCACAGGCCCCGGCGTTACTTCATCCTGTCGGCACAGACGGCCGTGCACCGCGAGTACCGTGCCGAGCTGGAGAGGCTAAAAGAGGAGAACGGAGAGGCCGTGCTCCTGCTGGACAAGTGCAGCAACCTTTCCCAGGGTGCCGTCTTGGCCCGCAAACGCTGCTGCCGCAGCCAGGTGTTTGACTATCCCCAGATCCTGCAGGTTGGTGGGCGAGCTGTGGGTGGACCGTGGGTGGGCCAGGGGCGGGCCGTGGGCAGACCGAGGACAAGCCCGGGGCAGACCGGGAGCCTCAGGCAACCTGGGCTCAACATCTTGTGGAATTACAGCTCTTTCATTTATGCTTACTGGTACTGGGATAAATAAATATTCGGCTTCTAAACGTGTTTTAGGAGGAGCTGTCACCCTTACATGTAGCCCGACCCCGTGGCTTCTAGACAGGAAGCGTGCTTATCACCAGCCCACTACCTGTGGGAGATTTTTGTGATTAACACCCCCGTGAAGCTGACTGCTCTGGGAGTGCAAGGGTTTACCTTTGAAATCTAACCCTTCCCTGTCCCAGATCAGCCTATGCAAGAAGTGCTACACACAGACCTCCACGGAGACGGTCTGTCTCTATTAGGTTTGTGTAATTTGACGATATTATCGTTAATTGATGACATCAGGCTAGTAACCCAGGTTGGGACAGTGAATGACCAGTGACAGGAAAGTAGGCCTGGGCTGCACATAGATCAGTCTAACAGAAAGATTTACCTTGTGGCTTTCAGTTCAGTCTTATAGCCTACATTTTGACACAGTTAAAAAAATGGTTATTTTTTTTACTCCTTGTAGGCTCCTAACAATCTTTGAAGTTCATGTTAAACTTGTGCATTTTTTGGGTGCTTCTCATGAAGGCCGCCAAGTAACCGGTCAAAGTTTTATACATGTAGTACACATGCATATGTGTTTCATTATAAAAAATTGACTTCACTTTGCTTTTCATTGACTCAAAGTAGTAAAATAAAAAAAGAAGAATGCAGTTTGTGAGGTGAACTTTGACCTATGAAGTAGTCTTTCTGAGTGGTGCTGTAATAGTAAAGACGTTACTACTTGTAAGAACATGATCCTGAATGATCATTTCTTGCTACCCAGGGTGTAGAAATGGCACTGCACCTCAAAGGGAATTTAAAAAAGTAGATAAGCTCATAACGTTTTTGAGCTCTGGAAGGTATGTGTCATTCACACTCCAAATTTAATCAAAATCAAAAATGATTACGCAAAAACTTTTTTGTAAAACTGTTGAATTTAAATTGGGATGTCCCCACCTGTTGTAATTTGTATAATGATCTTAATATCTCTGAGTGTAGTATGTATGTATGCATTGCGTGAGCACATGGCCTGTTCCCCTGTGATGTCTGCCCCTGTGCATAGGAGTCCTCTTTCTGTGTGGTGCTGCGGGGGGCACGGCTCGGACAGGCTGCCCTCAGTGATGTGCTGCAGGCTGGCTGTGTCCCCGTCATCCTGGCTGACTCCTACATTCTGCCCTTCTCCGAGGTTCTGGACTGGAAGCGGTGAGCAGCCTTGTGAGGGTCTGAGGGTCAGGGGTGTAGAAGCGGGGCAGTGCGAGCCGGAGCACCAGGCCACGCCAGAAAGCTGCCTTACACTCTCTCACTGTCTGTCTGCCTGTGTGTGTCTGTGTTTTTATCCATCTCCCGCAGGGCGTCTGTGGTCATTCCAGAAGAAAAACTTCCGGAGATGTACACCATCCTGAAGAGCATCCCTCACCGACAGGTGGAGGAGATGCAGAGACAGGTGGGTGTGTGCAGGAGCGTCTTGGAGGACGACCTGGGGCTGTTAGCTGCTTGGTTCTCGCGGACGGGCTGAGCCCATCAGGCACAAAATGTAGTGAGAAAATAATCAAATGAAACCCACCTTGTCTGGGATTCATGAGACACTGCAGATCACATTAAGCATCAGTGACCCTCGGACAAAACATACTGCACACGCCCCTCCCCCTCCAGACTGCTCCCGCCATGTTTAGTCCTGTCCCAGGAGGTTTTTAATGACTGCTTTACACTGGGAGTCACCTTACCTCCTGCACCGTAGGTTGGAATCCCACCTCTGTCCTGTACGCTTGGAGATTTTCCCGTGTGTTCCAGTGTTTTACTCCCTTAGCCCAGTTGGAATATATCACATCTTGGAATTGCTCTGTGTGTGTCTGTCTGTGTGTGTGTGTGTGTGTGTGTGTGTGTGTGTGTATATGTGTGTACCCTGTGACGGCCTGGCATCCCATCCAGGGTGTGCCCCAGCGCTGAGAACAAATGTCAGCATCCTCTCTGTGAATGAGGAGTGGGATTGTCAAAGGATGCTGTGCAGGTGGGAAGAGTTCATGGCGGGGGGCGGGGGCTGCACTATTTTGTTTCTACAATAGAGGGCGCTCAAACCGTGGTCTTCCCACCGTAGTGCAAGAAGTTGCCGGGTGTAGCTTCACGCACTGCCCTGCTTTGTAGTCTTGCCGTTTTATCATTGTATTCAAACGCTAAACGTATCAGTGCCGCCTGAATCCCTGAAGCTGGGTGTTTATATTCTGTTTGTCGGCCAGGTTCTGATATTAATTAAAATCTGCACCCAACTCAATTTATTTGCTGTCTTGCCAGCAAAATGATTCTTCTGTTTGTAATTTGGATTTGTATACATTATTATATACATTTATGAATACTGAGTGATAATGAATCCTCCTCATGCCACCCCCCCCCAACAATGGGTAGCAGGTGATGGCCCTGCTGTAACTAGACATACCTGTTGTCCCTACATGAAAGCCTGCAGCTGTCTGCACTCACACCCCTTGGCAGGGCGGTAGCCGAGCTCCACCCCAAGATCTTCCCGTTTCGGGTCAGTGCCCAGGGAGATTATTGCTGATTGTCTGGCACTCAGTGGCTGCCAGGCGCAGACGTCGGCCTCTCCCGGGAGATCAATGTGAGGAAATGTAAATACCGTGTTGCCATGGCGACCGCCATGCATTGCGGAAGCCTGATTTACTGAGACTGTGCTTTGATGACTCAGTGAGCCGTGCGGCTTAACCTCGCCCCCTGCTGGAGGTGTGAGTTACTGCATTCAGATTGAGAGCTGTTGTTCATGTCATCTGTCATAATATTGCACAAGTGACCTGGCTGTGAAATGAAACCTGTGGTTTCCTCACACTGACATGCTATATAAATGAATAACGTGTAATTACAAGGGTGCTTTTCGAGTAGGAGTATTGGGTTTTATTCACATTAATGATATGGAGACTGCTTGACATATGTATCCCGTGTTTTGGGACCGGCTGAGCTGTATAAAATGAGTAGAGTAATACCCGGTTCTTCGTATTCCCACATTTCTAGGTTTAACCCCATGGGATCCTTTTGTTAAGGAGCAGCGAGTCCTTCCTCTCACTTTAAGGAAATAGGGGCTGTCTCCGCATCCCTGCTGTTGTCTCCCAAGGCACCTTCCTCACACAGGACAAGCGGGCCAGACCTGCTCCTCGCTGGGGAGGCAACTTTCATCACTCCCTGATTAATGGGCAGCTGATCCCCCACTGGGACTGGAAAAGTCTTTTAAAAGGCACTCCGTCTCCCCCCTCGACATCAAAACAAGAGCTGTTTTTAGTGCCCGTGTTTTTCCAAGGTGTAGCAGGGGGCTAGCAGCAGACCCCTAAGGAACAGTATGGGGAGTGAGAACTTGTGTAACGTGCATGGTTCTGGGCGTGGGTGGGGCCCGGCCACTGTTACCATGTGGGGGGCGCTGATCTGTTTCCGTAAGTCACTGGTAGAGCATTTCGCTGTGAGCTGCGTCATGTGATGGTGTTAATGGTTATCTGTGTTTGATGAGGTATTAGCACCAGATTACACTGCCGTTAATAATAACCTGTTAGCCTGGACTGGCGCCCCAAGGTGTAGCAGAGAAGTGAATGTAATGAGGTGTAAAGGATAGGCTGGGATTCGAGCTGAAGGGCTAAATAATCATCTACTGTCACTATGGTAAATAAACAGACTATTAACATGGAATTTATAAGTATAATAAGTAAATTAGCATTGACGTTGATGCAAATAACTCCCACCATCTGTGTGTAGGTACTGCGTGACTGTCTGTCTCGTGTCAAATAAGGAAAGTGAATTTGATTTATTTATCAATAGCAGTGCCCTGGGGTAAAAAGAAGCTTCCAGAAAAGCAGCGGGATGAGTAAGCCCAGGGAATGGAACGCCAGAAAGTTCAGCATGGAAAATTCGCGTTGGCTTGCACATTGTTCTGGATTAACGCATCTGCCAAACGAATAAACAGCTATGGTAATAACATGACAAAAGGGCAAGCTGGCAGGAGAGTATAGCCTAAAAGATGCAAATGCATGAGAGCAAACGTGTGTGTTTGAGGGGGAGTCGATTCGTCGACGCGTTCCTCCCGCAGACCTGCGTCCTGGGGCTTGTCTTCGGGTCTAACCCTGCTCCGTGATGTGCTTCTGGGTGCGTGTCGCAGGCCGTCTGACTCTTGCAGAGTGCCTTTGGGATTCTCTACAGGCCAACAAAAGAAGCATTGCAGTGAACTAGAGTCTCTGTGTGAGAGCAGATCTCACGTTAAGCCTGGTACCATGTGCAGGCCAGCCTGTCTGTCAACAGCTGAGCGACGCCCTCCAGAGGTCCTTTGCCTGCACTAAAATGATTTTACTTTAGAACCTGGTGGTTGTAGAGCTCGTCTGTCTCTCATCTATAAGTGAACATTTCTGGCCCAAATTCAAGGGCTTGAAGGGCTGGTGAGGTGCCAGTTTCCTGCTAGGGAGAGAGTGCGTGGTGGGGGGGCAGGCGGGGGTGTAAGTGGTCTCTTCCCTCTGATGTCGTAGTGTAATAGGTAAAGCGTATTACTGTGCTGGTAGGCATCAGTGCCATGCTAGTTTGGGGGGTTTCCGCAGTGTTTTTTCCCTCCCCGTCACACTCGGTCTGTCTCTTATTTAGGACCTAGCTTGCGTCTTCCTGTTTGCATGTGAAACTGATGCCCAGGTTCGAAAGTTTAGTCTGGTCAGCTTCCCATGAGGCCTCGGGCTCAGCATGGCGTGGAGGCAGTGGAGTGGGGGCTTTTTTGGAGCAGGCCTCCTGTGCCGGTCCACACGCACACGGGTAGATGACGCCACGCACCCCGGAAATCTGCTCCTCAGGGCCAGCTTCATTTCACGGTGCTGAGCCGGACTTTCGTCAGATCTCGGCAGCCCATTCAACATGCCTTTCGTATTAAAGTGTAGCCAGCTTTCCTTTGTGTGTCCTGCCGCTTTTCCCGGGGTGGACTCGGAATGCCTTTTCCATCCTTTAACGTTGATTCACTGCCTCCGGTCTGATCAAAGTCCGCCAGTGCCTGTGGGCTTTACCTGCAGCCTGTTTCACGGCTCTTTTAAGACCCCAGGTGTGCGATGGACATCGATGTCTCAGCGCCGGGTTGAATTACCCTTGTGATCCTCTGTTCAACCAGCATGGTGTTTACTTCTCTATCTGAGAGCCATAAATGAACTTCAGGCTGACATTCATGGTCACGAACATCTACAAGATGTTGTGATCCTGAAGACCCTGCCCTGGGTGCTGAATGTGCTTTCACAGTGGATCTCTGATGGCTTTCTTGGAGAGCAGTTTTCTGTCTAGATGTCAGTATGACTCCAAAGTAGTGATGCAGTTAATGAACCTTCCCATTGGTGACTTTATTGGTTCCCACAGGGGCTAAACAGGCAGTGATTGGCAGTGCACCATAACCCCTGCTGTGACTTTAAATGCAAATATGTTGCTGTTACCTTGATGCCCGTGTCAGTGTATGTCTGTTAGACCATGCTGTCTCCACCCCCTTCCGGTACTGCTAACCTTGTGAATCTGAGGTACTGCTTCTTCTCCCCAACCTCAGGCTCGCTGGTTCTGGGAGGCTTATTTCAGCTCCATGAAGGCCATCGGCCTCACAACGCTACAGATCATTAACGACCGCATCTACCCCTACGCGGCACACACGTACGAGCAGTGGAACAACCCTCCCGTAGTGGTGAGTAATGGTATTGTGTTTCATGGTGTCTGAGTTACTGTATAATGTACAGGAAACACAGGGCCTTTGAATTCCAGCTCTATTGGATGTACTTTGGGAGACTGTTAGCGGCAGTTCTGACTAGGGATATAACTGTACACAAAATTCATGGTTCGGTACAAACCTCGGTTTTGGCTTCACGGTTCAGTGCAGTTTCGGTACAACTGGGGAAACAGAATTTGTTTTGAATTTATTTATTAAAACCGCTAGCAAACATAATTAGGAACATCTGTAAACCAGAAGCAATTCATCTATCAACACATCTGAATAACAATAGCTAAGAGACGCTTATTTGCACATTGTAAAAATAAATATGCAAAATAAATTCAACAGTTAAAAATATAAAATCATAACAAACAAAATTAACAAAATCCTGTGTTCTCTACTACCCTGTATGGTTGCATACCTGTAGCGATATACCACCGCCATGATTATTTCTTCAGTCTGGTCTGAATTTCCTGGCCAGAGTCACTGGGAAACTCGCAGAGGCTGTTCCTGCCTTGCTCTGGTCATACACACACTCGGATTATGTCGCCTCAAATTAGTTAGCATGTTGGATGTGTTTCCAGCGGCATATCCGAGTTCGGTTTGACAGGTGACAGACGGTCTTTATCTTATCAGCTACTCTCTCTCCGGTGTCGGTGTAGTTTATTGGGGAACCAAAATGTTTCCAAGCTGACGATCTTGCCTTACTAATCCAGCTTTACTTGTAACCAACTCTCAGCCAAAATTAGCATATTTTTTTCGTGTTGAATATCTACTTATTCAGTTACTTGTTACTTGTTCAGCTCATGTCAATAAATGCATTGATCCATTTTATTCTGCATTCCAATCCAACAACGATGTATAAAACGGTGCATGATGGATACACCCTGGTAGAGACCAAATTCACTTCAGTTAAATGCCTCAGCTCATAACTATTGACCACCATTCTGACCAAGGTGCTTATTTTTTGCGTCTCTGGCCACTTTGCTGAGTGTTTTCTTGGAAGTACTGCAAATATGCAGCTCTGTGGGTAGTGCAGTGGCTCTTTGGGTGGCTGTGTGACCTGTGTGTGTGTGTGTGTGTGTGTGTGTGTGTGTGTGTGTGTGTGTGTGAGAGACGCGACAGCAGACTGCGCAGCATCTCTGCGGCTGAGCCATCGGGGGAGGCAGACAGTTAGGCTCTGCGACTTGGATGCCGGCACTGTAAATCAGCCGGGCCGTCACCCTCAGGGTGGGCCTCTGGCTCCAGGCGCACTGCCGGCTCCCAATGTGCGCCCCACATGCTCGCGGGCTCCTCGGATCTCTTCGGCTAGCACCTTCTAGGTCTCTCAGAGTGTGGAAGGTTGTTCTGAGCGTGTGTGGTGCCATGGGGTTGAAGTACTGCCTGTAGATGATCATCAGAGAAGAGTCTGTCATCTCCCCTTCGTAGTGGGTTCCCCTCTTGAGACGTCACGGCACCCAGCATGCCAAAGCTGAGCTCTTAGGCCATGCTGCTGTCCACGTGACTGACCCTTCAAGTTTTGTGCTTACTTGTCATGCTGCCACACAGAGCTGGGCTCATGTCACTGTGCGTTAGCAGTGTTTGTTTGCGCTGACTCTCCCGTATGAGTCATGGTGACAGAGATGATGGCTTGGCTTTGGCTGTGTTTTCTGTATTGCCTCTGGGCATCGAGCATCCAGGAGCTCAGTGTCCCTGTGTTTATTTTCCAGAAATCCTCTTCTCCTGTGTTGCTCAGTGACGGGACACTTTTGCATATAACTACTTGTGCATGTGTACTTCACTGGCGTGCCCATACCGTGTTCCCTGTGTCAGTGCCACACGCATGGGATTCTCGGGATTCTGATGACAGAACACATGATCGCGTGGAATGTTAGCTGTTGTGAATCTCCCCCGACATCCATGTGCCTGATCTCCAAACATGTAGTTGTCGTGTTCCAGTACAATAGACGTCTGTGCTTCTGTTTACTGCTGGCTTGTCCCATAGAACAGCCTCATTCTGCTCTGTTGCCGAATTAAAGGAAGTATTTTATTTGTCAGCTGTAATAAAGGTGCCGCAGTGCTCCTAGCTGCTGCTATCCTCACACTGGCCCCCCTCCCTGTGGCAAGTGCATGGCCCCCCCTGAGGGCCCTCAGCTTCTCCGGGGTAAACACTGTTATTTTATGGCATGGTACTTAGCATTTACAACGTGCAGATTGGGTTGTGAGAGAAGCCTCCAGTGGTCAGTGGTCAGCTCTGTTAAGTGGATGGTCCTGAGTTGGTCTCCTCCCCCAGCGTTGCTTTATGGACAGGGCTTGTCCTAGAGCAGTTATTCAGATATTCTGACAGTGGCTGAGCGATTGCAGAAGGGAAGAGCTTGGCTTTTATCTGCCCATGGAGGCCTCTCCTCTCTAGGATTAATGGGGCTTTACCAGGACCTGAGTCTGCAGGAGAGAGAGGCTGAGGTCACATTGTGCTGAGTGGTTATGGAGGACAGCTTTTCTCTTTAAACCAGATACGCCTACAGATGCGAGTCTTCACAAGTTAGCATCTACCTGCATTATTTCCTGAGAACAGCAGCATGTGCAGTGTAGTGAAATGCTTCAATCGTGTGAAAATGTGTTGCTGAGGCAGTGGGATGGTTTGATGGTCGCCAAGGTGTGTGATTTCAAACTGGACTTTGACCACTCTTTCCCCTACCCATCGTAGAAATGGTCGAGCGTGAACAGCCCCCTCTTCCTGCCTCTGATCCCCCCTCGCTCGCCGGGCTTCACTGCCGTGGTGCTGACCTACGACCGCGTCGAGAGCCTCTTCCGTGTCATCACCGAGATCTCCAAGGTGCCTAGCCTGGCCAAACTGCTGGTGGTGTGGAACAACCAGAACAAGAGCCCGCCAGAAGGTGAGCACCCGCACTGTCTAAACCAGGGCTATTCAAATCACGGTCTGATCCATGCTGATTTCCCAGCATTCCTTTACCTGTGAGCCAGGTGTGAAGCCTCCAGCCAATCAGAATCAGTAATTATTAAACTAACTACCAGGGAGAACTGAAAACAAGGCCTGGATTTGGAATCGAGGTCCAGATTTGAAGAACCCTGGTCTAAACATTAGCTTCAGTTGAATACGTCTACCTGCCTCCAGAGTGGGTGAGTGCTGACCCTGACCCTAACCCTAACTCTTAATGCCTTGAACTGAACTGTAGTAGGAAAACGTGGTTTGCACCTAATGGGCAACCATACGGACGCAAACTCAGTTGCCACCCAAGAAAATTCCCCAGTCAGCAAAATTTACTGCGGAGATTGGGCAGGGTGATATAAACAATATATCAACTATCATATCATAACTGATAAAGTGATAAAAAAAATCTGAAACTTCAATATTCTGTCGATAAGCAACATTGCTTCATAGCACACATCAGTCTATGATGGCCCAGAAAGGAATCTATTTCCAACCAATCGTATGGTGGTCTTTTAAGAACAAACAACCTATGCACAACAAGGTTGGTTGAGTTAGCGGGCTGCATGCTACTGTTTTGGTAATAATATGGAAAAGATGAGTGCTCCCTCTGGAAACTTCAGAGTTGGTGAAGAAAGAGACCGATCAGCAGCCTCATCTTTTTAATAAAGGAGAGATTGTGGATAAACAAGGTAAAAAGATGATGGTGGTGTGGTGGGACTTATTGCAGTTTTAAGTTTGACACACAACAGACTCGTCCTATGTACTGTAAACTCTGCCATAAACTTGGAAATACTGCAAAGTTATTTCACCCCTTGAAGCACTGCCATCCAGTAGAACACAGTGCTTACAGTCATAAGCAAGTAGGGTTTCCACTTTCAAATAGTGTCCTGTTTTGGTTAAAAATTTAACTATGGGACACCAGTCAGGCAGTCCCAGTAACAAACCTTACTGTCGGCGTTTTCTAGTGTTACGCCCTGTGGGGAAAAAAAGTTTTTGCATGATTTCAGTCTGCAGTCTATTCAGTATGTCATCTTTTTTCATGTTCTGAATTTTAAGCAAAGATGGAGTTTTGCCAAGTAGTAATTTGAATAATATTGTGATATGTTGACCAACATGAAAAAAATTATCATAATATATTTTTAGCAAAATTTACCTGTCCCCCGCAGGATGCCAACACGGTAGATGATAAATAGGTAGGCCATGTGGCTGGAAAGGTTAAGAAACCAAGATCTAAAGTCAGACGGCACCGATTCTGTTAATTGGCCCATGACATTATGATGTGACCCATAGCTCTGTGCTGTTTTGGTCTGTATTGAGGTTTTGTCTTTCAGACGTATTCACTTGGCAGAAGGTAACCTGATTAAGGAGCTGGGCTTCTACCCTGAAGGCTCTGGCTTGATCGGGCCGCTGAAACCTTAAGTGGGTGTAGCTGGTGGCCACATTCACCGCTATAGGCAGATAGACCGTCTAAGAGCTAACATAATAGGAGTGATAGTAAATCTGCAGGTTAGGGCAGCCTTGGTGCTGATTTTGATATATGCGGGCCTGGCCAGCAGGCACTCAGCCTGTTTGTTCCTGGTGCCCTTTCTCACTTACATTTCACATTATTTATGACCTCGTAGGCACGCCGACAGTAAGCTGATATTCCCTGTTTCCAGCCCTAATGATGTCGCCCGACACTCCCAGGCCTTGTTTACAGAGCACAGAAATGCAGTGCATCCTCACTGTAGATTTCGGCAATGTGATTATACATGGGGGGGGGGGGGGCTTTGAAGTGGCCTAATGGGACACTGTTTCCTTTGATTAGTGGTGTAAGTTGAGCCTGGCTAGTGCTGTGTGACCTATTAAAGTTAACGGGGCCTACTTCTGGGTCAGGTTTGGGTTACTATGCTGATCAGTCATGGTACCTTCGCCTTATGGGGTTTATTTATTAATTCTGTACCATTGAGCCGCTCAAATCCTTGTTAATTGCTGTAATCGTAAACCAGGAATCACTGCTGGTAACTTTTTTTTTTTTCCCTTGTATTAAATGAGCTGAATAAAGAGCGTTTCTTTTTCCTGTATGCCTTGAGGCCTTCTGCCTCTCACTGGGGCAGACAGTCACAAACACGTGAGCAGCTCAGCGCTGAAATGCAGGAAGTTCGTCGGCCTTGCGCTGCCAAGCCGAGGCCCCCGTCACCTACAGGCTCCGCTAGCCGGGCGGACAAAAGCCAGGGCTGAACCTGAGATGCGCAATCAGGAGCGACCTGGAGCTTTTCTGATCGTCTGCCTTTGGGGAAAATGGGCAGAACTGGAAACACACAAAAGTCGCATTATTGCTCCTCTGCCCAATCCGTCTGGAGTATCTCGGGCTCCATCAAAAGAGACGTCTGGTCCCAGGAAAGAGTTCATAGAGCGACACGCTCTGCCTCTGTTCTCAATGACTCCGACTGTTGCGCAACCCAAGAAAGAGACTTTGTTTTCCTTGCTCTGAAAAAAGAAACATTGGAACAATCTGACTTCATTGTACTGAGAATCTATATCACAGTTCAAACTAACGCGCTGTTTCTCCTTGTCTGCCACTAATGCCATCTCGTCATGGCTTGAGAGGCTTGGGAGCCGTTTGGACAGTGGTTGATTGCAACCCTTTCAAATGGGTTATTAAACTGATCTGACTACTATGGGGCCCTGACTTGTTGTTGCTGGACTTTTTCTTTACCTATCCCTCCCTCGCTCCCCAGAGTCTCTTTGGCCAAAAATCGCAGTTCCACTCAAAGTGGTGCGGACCAAGGAGAACAAGCTGAGCAACCGCTTCTTCCCCTACGACGAAATCGAGACCGAGGCTGTATTGGCCATTGATGATGACATCATCATGCTGACCTCGGACGAACTGCAGTTTGGTTATGAGGTGAGCACAATGTTCCTCTCCATCCCGAACATACAAATCAGCTCTGTGGTTTAATGTCCTAACATAATGGTAATGCACACTTCCTGATTCTCTAACCAAGCTTTCACTTGACTGCACTGTCTTGTTTAGTTCAGTTTTTCCTCCCTTGCCTTTAAGCAGACCGAGCAGCTCTAAGCTGTCACTTTCTCGTTTCCACCAAAGAGATACGCTTTGAACTCAGAATGTGAACCCAGCGTGCAAGAAGCAAGGCTTGAGTCAGGGCCTCTCTGCTTTCCTCATGAGTCTCATGAAGCGGTCTGCTCCAGGCTCTGCGTTTTATTTCTGAGAGGCGATGACAGGCCCGGCTGACACTGCCCATGACTGTAGGATTAACTGCTGCTTGCCTGGAGGCATTTAGGGGAGAATGCTGTCCAGCCGCTGCGTCTATGACATTGAGGCAATTGAGGATAATTTGGGGTAATGACATGAAATGGGAGGCATGGTCATGTCAGCTTTGTGGACGTCGTGGTCTAAGGCATGATGTTGGTCTTAAGACCTCAAGATTTCTTATCCAGGGAAAACTTCAAGTCTGTCCAGTTGGTCTAAGTGTTGAGAAAAGAATCCAACAACATTAATATGGTGGAGTACTCAGGAAAAACTCATTTTCTGCATCTTTCAAAAGATGTTCTATTTTTGAGATATGTATCAACTAAAGTTATTTTCTTCCTATCATACTGTTTATGCATATTTTGCAAATTAGTCATTGCCTGTCAAACAGCTGACTTGCATGTACCAGACCCCCTTTAATTCACATTGTAAATCGCATGATGTTCTGCAGGGATGTTAAATGCAGATTAAATGAGCAAAGCCTCACCTCACCTTGACACTTATGAGCAATGATTTGCAGGCACCAGGCAGACCTAGACCTCGAGCACCAATGCAAAGACAAGCGTGTATCCCTAAGACTCTTGTTCGGATTCTGTGTGTAGTTCCAGATGAATATGAGGGCACATTTAATTATTTGATTGGCACCCTCACGTTGTTTCACACTAAGGTGTGGCGGGAGTTTCCTGACAGACTGGTGGGATACCCTGGCCGGCTACACCTATGGGATCACGAGATGGGCAAGTGGAAGTATGAGTCTGAGTGGACCAACGAGGTTTCCATGGTGCTCACTGGAGCAGCCTTCTACCATAAGGTAAGGAGACATGCCTCGGCAACACTAGCTGGGCCAACTGTTTTCACACCACCTGAACTTTTTACTCAATCTGAGGTGTAAGAGCCAAGGCTTGGGTGAAGGTTATCTACCAAAGACCTGTTCCGTCATGTATTTTTCTGTTATGACCATATAATGAAAAAAATCAGACTGACAAAGACAGTTTGTTCCTTCCAGCTGGTTTAGTACATTAGTGATGTAAACATTAATTACATGTTGTCATAGGCAATGCTTCTTCCGAAGGCAGTGATTTACACAGTTCCTCTCTTCTCTCTTCACCCAGTACTTTAACTACCTGTACACATACAAGATGCCAGGTGACATCAAGAACTGGGTGGATGCCCATATGAATTGTGAGGATATTGCTATGAATTTCCTTGTGGCTAACATCACTGGCAAGGCCCCTATCAAGGTACGTTCAGCATGTAAGATGTTTCATTTTCACATTATAGGAGAGAGCTTGGTTGGTGCTGTGGCCTTATACCTCCTCCACAAACATGTGTCCCTGGTGTGGTGGTCTCTCCCTGTGAGTGTGTGCCCTGGTATATGTACCAGCATCCTTTTGGGGGTTCCCTGCAACATTCCCTCGACTTCTTAGGGACTGGCTCCATGCTCATCGTGACTGCTTCAACTGGATCACTGCTTATGGAAAATGTATGGATGGAGGAGAGACCTTGTGTAAGGGAGCCAAGCATTTCTCGCTCATAAGTTCATAGTAAATGAAGTCCAGTCAGTTCATCTGGGGTTCATTTTCCTGTCACTGAGTGTAAGCTTTTATTTTGCATACTTGTTGATTGGGGCAATTCAGGAAGCCACTGCAAGAATGTTTGAGTGATCGAGTAACGTACTCCGTGGCAGTGAGACTATATGGGACATGTCAGCTATCCAAAAACTCATTCCTCTTGAGCAATGAAAGGATGTCTGTCCTCTTAAGAATGCAACATTCCAGTGGCCTCATGCAAGCTTCCATTCCGCAGCAGAGCAGAGCTAAACTAGCTTGCTTAGTGGTTGACCAGCCTATGCCCCATGCCCGCCCTGTTTTTCCAATTTGGCAGTCCTGCTCCCTGCTTGTGTGTAATGGGGGGGGGGGGGGGGTTAGGAACCCAAAAAAAAATTTATTTATGGGCAGGGCCCAATGGGTTTTTTTCCCCAGGCCCGTGGGCATTGAAAAAGCAGCCGTTGGATCCGAGTTACAAAGCCTTTAAAAAA
>JAODKC010000009.1:24419579-24435443 GCA_026777985.1 Mormyrops attenuatus | reverse complement strand
CCCCCCCCCCCCCCCGCCCCCCCCCCCCCCCCCCCCGCGCCCCCCCCGCGCCGCCCCCCCCCCCCAGGACCCCAGAACCCATTGTCTTTATGGGCAGGGCGCAATGGGTTGTTTGCGCGAGGCACGTGGGCATGGAAACTGCTGCCGTTGGAGCCGAGTTACAAGGCCTGTCATCAAGGGCGCTCCCCCGCTAGGCACTGCTCAGCCTAAGGACCGCTGCCCCCACAGCTGCCAGCGTCTCGCTAAGCAGGCCTGTCCAGGCAGGGCTCGCAAGATCTTACTCCATCGGCCATTCTGAACGGTGCCAGTCTGCACAGCAGCAATACGCGTAGTTAAACATGCAGCCATGTCCCAGTATATGTCAATGATCTGCTGTTGGGCACTTCAGCAGCGTTTAACCTAAATATATAAGCCATATAAGTTTCTATGGTTAATAAACAAACGTAACAAAAAAGAAAAGGTGTTTGGTTCTTGTTCTCTAGTATGAAAGGAGCTTGTTCGGGCCGCTAAGCCTGTACCTGTGGCTTTTATACAAGGGTGGGTCAGAAAAACCTGATAGGTTTCCTGCCTGGCTGTTCTCAGGTCACCCCGCGGAAGAAGTTCAAGTGTCCCGAGTGTACGGCTATCGACGGGCTGTCTTTGGACCAGACCCACATGGTGGAGAGGTAGGGAGTTCATACCAAGCATGGCCACAGGCACATAAAGCCTTCAGATCAAAGGGTCCAGCCTGCTCAAGGCATAGCGAACCTCTGTTTGTTTAGGCTTTGTCTGCTATTAAAGAATGGCACTAACAGGTTTATAGTGCTATAGGTCTGGAATGGCCCTGCTTCTCCAGACCTGACCAGTTAGCCCTGGGCCATCAAGGAACATGACTTGCTGATGTGGACTGGAGATGGAATTGGAGCTAAATGCTTAAAATGAGTGCCTCATTCCCAATCTGCTTGACCACCAGTATGTAGGAGAGAAAGGGGAGGAAGTGATCAAGTGGACAAACTGAGCTTCTTTTAAACGGGGAAAAAAACACGTTGAAAAACAAAGCTGATTCTGTCAGGATGAGCGATTTGCTGTTTCACGTGGCCTGGAGCATTCATTACGCGCCTGCTTGACCTTGGGAGTGGAGGCTTCGGGTCGGGCCAAGATGGATGGGGGAGGGGGGACCCCTGCTGCAGCTGCCCATCAGGCCTCCCACACCCTCCCTCCCTCCCCGCTGAAGACACAGAGCTCTGGGAATGCCAGGGATTCTGGAGGATCTCCTCTGACCTCCTTCTCCACTTCCTGTGTGCTCCAATGGGAAGGAATCCTCTCTCCCTCCATCTCAGATACTCCTGTCACCTGACACCCATCCCATTAATGATCAGATACCTGCTGAAAGCACCACTACATAAATCACTCTTTCAGTCATAATGAAGACACAAATTTAATGTTACCGGCACAAAACGGTTCCATGACTTTGTTTACAGCCAGCCAGATATGAAGTAAATGTAGGGCTATCTACTGATGAATTTAAGTGGAACAGTAACAACATGGAGACAGTAAGATGTTTCTCCCGGTCAAAACAAACGTTGATGGTCTTTATTTGCTTTGGTGATGTACATACTGATGGATTTCAGGGCATCCCACTGACCGACTTCCTCTCTTCCTCAGGTCGGAATGCATCAACAAGTTCGCCTCTGTGTTTGGGACCATGCCGCTCAAGGTAGTGGAGCACCGGGCTGACCCGGTCCTCTACAAGGACGACTTCCCTGAGAAGCTGAAGAGCTTTCCCAACATCGGGAGCCTCTGAAAGGAGACCTCTGGACGTTTGGCCCTTGACCCTCTGCCACAGCATCTTGTTCCCACCCTCAATCCGATTCTAACTTCTGGCTGTTTCTATTTCAGATCCCACCTCTTAACCATTCCAACAACTTTGTTTTTTTGTTTTGTTTAAGCTGGAGGCAAATGACTTGTCTACCCAGTGCAGTTCTTTGATTCCACAGAGGAAGTACATTGGGTTTAGAGGCGCAAGGTAGTCCTTTTCTTAAGTGGTTCCCAAAGACACTAAAAGAATCAGGCCCCATCGTGGGTCCACATGTGAGACCTGGTAACACTGAGTGAATGAATGAATGAATGAGTGTGTGTGTGTGTGTGTGTATATATACGAGTGAGGTGGAAAAATGGCATGGCAGCAGATGAGTTACCCTAACAAAGACCAGCATGCAGTCATAGCAGTTTGGTCAAGGTTTCGAGCTTCTCGGCCACGATTCTGGAACGTGGCTCTTTCCAGCAGTAGGTCCAAAGGGTTCAGTTATCATCTCTGCACATTTAATGAACTCTTTGGTGGATACTAAGGGCATTGGCTGTACAAGTCATGTTGAGGTGAGATTTCTTCTGTGTGATTTACTGTATTTTGGTCAGTGCATATTTAAAGACATAGTTCTAGAATTAGCGAGCGGTGAGTTGTGCTGACAATGTCTAGAATGGCACTGGTCCTTTATTTTGTCATTGGCTCATCTACTTGGAACTTAAACAGTCAGCACACGTCTCTCTGGGTTGGAAGTGGGGTGTGTACAGCATGTATGAGACACTCTGTGCGCGCATCTGCTCTTTGTTGTGCTTTATTGGTGCAACCAGAGCCGCGGACACATCGGACCCAGCTGATAAACCGCACGGCCTGACTACACTTCAAGAGAAATCGAGCAGTTGACGTTGCACATCAAAGCTGAAAATTGACGGGATGTTTAGTAGAGACTGCTGTTGAGCATAGTCATACCTTGAGCTTATTTTCGGTTTTGGATCCACAGGTATGTGACCTAACCAATCCTGGAACACTTCTTCAAAAGATGACTTGATAACTGTAAGCTATAATATAATTTCGGATTGAGGCTCTGTTATTAATCTTGGGTAATTTCCAGGTGAGGCTCTTTCAAGCAGCTGTTCAGTGTGTTCAGGTACACATGTAGGCCGCAGATATGGATAGTGTCTTTTCGAAACATGGGTAATATTTCGCAATATGTGCATTCATTTTTGTTGTTTTTTTATTAAGATGTCAATATTCATCTTTATTTTTTACTTTTATTAATCCTATGGAAAATAATAAAGATGTCAACCAAGTGAATGTGAATGTGCAGCTAAATTATGGCCAGCAGTTCTGTACAGGATGCGGGTTGGTTCTGCCATAACTTTGTACAACTTGAAGTTGTATTTTATGTTAAGTGGTTTTAGCTGCATGTTATATTGATTTACAATGAAATTAGAAATCTGATATAAAAAGGTTGGCACTTGATACTTATAGTGTAGTACAAATACCCCCCCCCCTCCACACACACAGCATTTCATTCAATTTTGGTGTCAAACAGAACTTCCCCAAAACATGATTTATTTATTTTTTTTGCATTAACACTGAGAAAATGCCGTTACATTACAGTTTTGTGTTGCAATGTTTTATTGATGACCAGTATGCTTTAAAAACACAAATTAAAATGAAACAACAGTTGCCAAGCCCACTGCAAACATGCACACAAATTCTCCACCCTTCCTTTTTTAAAAGAATGATATACTTTTTCTGTGAAAGTGAAACCTTTCATTGCTTCCAGATTGAATAGCTTGTAAGCTTTAGAAGCCTCTGGCCTTTGTGGAAGTTTTAGTGTAGAATTCCCTCAAGATATTAAACAGGGGAGAGGAAAGACTTAAGAGAATATATGTGGCTCCATCATTTCAAAAACACAACAAAGATTCCTGTGGAGAATTGGGGGTGATCGTCCTGGAGGGATGTCTTTCCCCACTCAGAATTGGTGGGAACTGTTCACCCACTGTGGACTGGCTTACATGAACAGTCAGTGCTCTCCGCTGGGGTGTGTCCCACTTGATTGAACAGGACTGAGGTCTAGTCAATGTAGAGAAGTGTTTCACTTGTTTACAATTATTTGTCTAGTTATGCTGTAATCAAAAGAGATCAAAAACAGACATACTTTCTATCAGATCTGCATCTACTGGAACAGTGTGTTGGTCTTAGAAATGGCATGTTGAGGTTGCAAATCAGCATGTGACCTTTATGGGGGTGTTATTGGTCTCAGTCTAGTTTCCATCTCAGATGTTTTAAGTGCAATAAGGAACACAAAAATGAAAGCTTATTAACAAGATTAAAGGTAAGACATTTAAATGCAGTAAAATCCAGCTTACAGCTGTAAAAACTTAATGTTTATATACAAATTTGAAGCTATTAAAGCCTGGGTTAAATCAAATGCAAACAGAAAATAACCTTAAATTTTCTCCTAAGGTACAATAATACTTTACAACAAGTTAGATTTATAAAGATGCTTAGTTTAAAACTGCAAATACATCAGTTCATTTGCATAGAAAAAGTAACACACAACTCCAAAATTAATAATATAATACATTTTGTAGCGTTTTTTACTTCAGTAGTATTAGAAGTGTAGGGGACAATTTAATTTAATTGGGTTAACTTAAATGTAAAATACTGTCAGCCTTATCACGGTCTCCTTAAACAGTGACTTGCAATGGCGAACATGGGATGAGGTGAGTGAATCCAGATGGGGGTGTTTCATTTGATTAATTTTGTTTTACTCGTCTTTGCAGGTGAATGGGAACTAGTAGTTATTCGGGGGGATTAACATAATGGTGTCTAAGCTCAGAGGGGTATCTCTGTGACCTCGAACTGCAGGCACGTTGCATTCCCTTTACAATCTCTGGATTGTCCCCAAAGATATTTGCCGGTTCACCTAAGCTAAATCTTTTTGCTATGAGTGTACTGCTTCTCAACTCTGGATCTCCACGATATTTGGACATGTCTATTTTGCTTACTGCTTATCCAAGGATGACCCTCAACAGGATACCCGTCCATCACAGGGAATCCCAACTGCACTCATGTACTGTAGGAGGCTACAGTTGTTGGCTGTTGGAGGATTCCCGCAGGACACGGTGAACACATGCAAGCTCGGCACACACAGGACGGGGGCGGGGGGGATGCGAACTCCCCAGCCTCGAGGTGTTTGGTGACAGCGCTAGCCTGTGAGGTAGTGAGTTTTTCTGGTTGAGATCCATGCGGATGTCAGATAGATGGACTAGTTGTTGCTACATTCCTGTAACCTTTCCTTGTGATTAACCAAATGCTAGTTGGGAGGATTAAGATAAACTATGTAGATGACAACCTAAAATAAGCAAATATGCTGAATTCAATGTTGCCTTTTGCCGACTCCTATCTCTGGCCCAAAAAAGCAGACCAGTACGCCGTGGTCTGCGGCCACTCTGAGGCTCTCGCACCAACGGTCCCTGTCCACAGAGAACCTGGCCTTAATTAAAATGCCGCTTGTCTGTGGGGGAGCGACGCAGAGCCCCACGGCGCTGAAAGGGGAGCCCCGTGTGGGATATGTTTGTTTTACATCGGCCCCACTGCATAACTGCCTGCACTGTCCTTCCTGAAGCATGGGGGCTGCATGGTCCTCCCCAGCCCCCACCCCCCAGAAATGCAGCCATTGACGCAGCAGCAGAAATCTTAAGGGTGCCAGTAAAACTCAGACTGGGCTGTTCACATCTAATGATTTGATGTGGTGCTGAACTCCCAGCGCAGAAGTAGCTCCTATGTTGCTATGATTGCCGTTACTCTGGCACAGGGTCACGTTCCTTATGTGGGACAATTACACCTATTTACGCTGCTGAAGTTAATGGACCAATAACATTTGAAGGCTTTGCATTGTGCCTCATCCCTCCCAGGTTTGGATTTCAAATTGTGCCCCCACATTATGGGTGTGTGGTGTTTCTATGCTCTACCTGTATGTTGTGGGTTTACCCCCCAAAAATCCCATGCCTCACTGTCTGTAAATATCCTAGTGTGTGCCTGTGTGCGTGGCCTGCATTAGAGTGGTATCTAACACTGGGTGTTGCCCTGCCTTGTACCCTGTGCTGGCTGGGATAGGCTCCAGGCACCTCCCATTGGCCTTTTACAGGATCAGTGATTGGAAGATAATATATAGTGCAAGGAAGCCATTTATGGGCAAATAAAGATGTGGGAGCAAATAGGAGAAGCTCCTTATTTTGTTTCTCCAGTTTTAGCAAGGTAATGTTGTATATTCAGAAGTTTCATCTATGGAACATCAGGAGCTGGAGGTTATGTCTGAGTTCTAATCTACGGAAGCCACTTGGTTTAGTACAAATGTGAGAAGTGATCAGAAAACACGATATGTTCCAGGAATGAAATTAATACTTTTTTGGTCGTAACTGCTGTTCACTTAAGATACTATAATAATGGATAAGAAATTTGCAAATATTTTGTATTTCCAAAGAAGTTATTTTTCAAAAATTCGGGGCTTTAAAATGTGGTTATAAACTTAAAACTTAAAACTTAAAGACCTTGGTGTGTTGTATGATGGTCTGTGTCTAGCTGCGATGGGATCCATATGAGTCCTTAGTCTCACATCCCGAATGAAACATGATGACCGTGTTGGCATATATCTGAGTTAAATCTGATGTTTGAGCTGTTCCTGATGTGTATCTAGACCTTCCTTAGGAAGATTTATCAGCTCCATAGTGATGGCATGGATAGAGCTTGAGAGAAGATCCGCTGTGGGTGGCTGTGTCACTCATGCCAGTTAGCGGAGTGTCTAAGTCACCTGTCATTTGGCTCAGCGTGACGTGACCAACGGTGCAGATTAATTATTACAAGCTCACGGGGTGTTTGTTTCCATCAGATGTAATGATGTGTGGGTCGATTGTCATCTCCCTGCATGCAGGCCTGACAGTAAAGAGACCAGGTGATGGGGTCTGTGTCAGAAATGAATGGCAGTTTTTGGGGGAAATATTTCTGTAAATTTGTGTACAATAACAAAGTCTTTAGAAACCTCTTTTGGCATCCAGCTTACTTTAACATGAAATTTGTGTTTGTAATTATTCTGCCTCATTCATTGTGTTTTGTCAATGTTTCATTTTTTCATTGTAAACATCATCCAACCCAGACAGTGGTTATACTTGATGCTGCGAACATCCGTGACCTTCTTGGGTTGGGAGCGATGGCTGGTCCTACTCACCTCTTGACTGGCTTTCCGTTGGCGTACCTTTGTCGTGAATCGGTCGCTGTCTCTGATTGGTCAGGCCAGCCAACTCTGTCAATCCCCTCATCATCCGCCTCTCGGATCTCCCAAGGGAGGCTCCGGAAATAGTGAGAGGCCTCAAGGATTCCAGAGTGACGATTCTAATTACTAAGGTTGTTGTTTTTAGTTTGGATTTGTAGTTTTCTTTGGGTTACAGTTCAAACGGCGGTTAATGCTTGGCAAGCTGAGTGATTACTTTTGTCTCATGTTGGCTGGACCACTGATTGGGCTCCCAGGGGCTCATGGGTCTCATGTGGCCCAGGAGATGGCCGCGCTGTGCTCCTTGGCCTTCATTCGCAGTGTCGCGATGCTGGACGTCTTGCGGTCAGGGTCCATGTTGAGGTCGTAGCCATTGATGCCGGAGCCCATTCCTGGACCAGAGAACAGGCCGCCCATGTGTGTCTGTCCCACAGGGCCCCCAGGGCTGGGTGCCCCCAGGAAGTCGGAGACGCCGCTGGCTGCATGGGGGTGGGGCGTCATGCAGGAGGTGACCGTGTCGCAGGGCACCACACAGCCTGGCACCGGGGATGCCGTGCTGCTGCTCCCGATCCATGAAGGGTTCTGGATATGGAAGAGCAAGGCAGACATCAGGTCTGATCTCTGAATGATCCTGTGACTTGCAGAGTGATGCCATCACTGGGGCCATGGGCACTGGCCAACGTGACGCCAGTGTGGCTCTCACCTGTATGTGTGTCTGTATGTCTCACAAAGAGCGGAGGGAAGGTGAAAATAGTTTCTGCAAGGAGATGGACATGGTATTTCTGTGCTATGTTATTGTCATTGCTGCTGCATCCCAAACTGTGTCACACCCTTGCTGGACAATTTAAAGAATGTGCATATAGTGTAATCAGATTATATAAGAGCACATTCAAATAAGCCAGGGAAAAATAAAATAAATAATAAAAATAAATAATAATTTAGTGCTAAATTAGAAGAATGCGAAAATGTGCTTACAGCACAGTACAAGTAGGCTTACTGCAAACCACACTGACCTTGTAAAGAAATGCTTCCTCTCTCCAGATCTAAACTGGTGCCTAAATGGTTTCCATTTGTGGCCTTTGTGCTTCTGAGTGCAGGCGCTGAAATTGCCCCTTTGTATCTTATTTTTTGTATACCTGAGTCGTGTCTCTCGCCAGTCACCTTTACTGCAGATTGCTTACCTACGGCTGCCTGTCAGCATTCGGAGACCATGCTTAGCTTTGTCATTTTCCTCTCGGGGTCTGATTGCCAATCAGAGAAAAGCTATCTGGATCTGCATTTATTCCTCAGCATTTTTTGGGTCAAACAGCCTACTTAATAGAATTTTAAGAAAGTCATACATGGCATGGAAAATGACGTGTGTGTTTAATGGCAGGGAGGGGTGCAGAGTGCTGTAGCGTGGGATGGGGGGGGGTAGGGTGGGGGTTTCAGGCAAGCCTGAGTATCTGTAGGAGGGATGGGAGGGAGATGAAAGCCTGCTCGGGGAGATCCCCCAGATGTGTGTAGTGCAGCATTCCACAGCTGTGCCCCCCCCACCGAAGATCTTCCCGCACCCTCCGACCCCACAGAAGATTCATAATAAACGGGGAGGGGGGGGCGGGTTCTCTGGGCCCCCACCAGGCATGCACCCCCCCAGCTATGGCACCGCTGCCTCTCAGTTCTGGAGGTAAGCCAGCGGTCCGGGATCCAGAAAGAATTCCCCGTGTCGGTCCAGACTCCTGTCTGCACTGTCAGTGCTCTGCGCACTGCATTGGGCCACTAATCCCAGGCTATGGAGACGCTCCACTCATCTTTTTCTTTTTGGTCTTGCTTAGCCCATCTGGTTCTGCCTAATAATATATTTATAGGAGCACCTGAGTGAGTTCTGCACAGTCCATAAAGTGTCTCTGATCTAAGAGCAGCTGAAGGCTTGTAAACTTCAGCAGCAGAGCAGCGACTGTGGATTTCAAATGCACCCCTGAGAATTTAACTAGTACTTCCCACTTTTGTTTTTAATGCTCCGTGCCGCCTCATTGGTCAGCTGCTCCGTTGGTCCCCCTGATACCAGCCCCGCCCCCCCACCCCACCCACAGGCATACCTGCGCATAGTTCTCAGGCCGCGTCAGCAGGGGCAGCTCGTAGGCGGTGGAGAAGTGCGTGCGGACCTGCTGCATCTGCCCGAAGCGCTCCCTCTTCCTCCACTTGGCTCGCCGGTTTTGGAACCACACCTGCAGGGAGGGAGGAGGGCATGGAGGTGAGGGGGGGTTAGAAGTGACCCGTGGAGGTCTGATGGTGAGGCACGCCAGCGATTCACACTAGCAGAAGAGTAAGCCATGGATTTATGAATCTGTGGGAATCTATGAACTTATATGTACTTTGTATACATTTTACTCCGTTTACATTTCGTCATATCTGGGGGAGTGCTTTTTTTTCTTTTTCGCTAAAAATGCTTGGTTAAAACACTTCATCTGGTATCTGCTGAACTGACACGGTGAAAAGGCCCCCAGGCAGACCTGCTGGGGTACTCAGATCCCTCCGAGGGGATATGATTTAGGGATGGATCCACTCACACTTTCATGCGTGTCTGGCGTGCATGCGTGTGTGTGCATGCATGTGTGCATGAGTGAGTGGTGGAGGGGGTTTCTTAAAAACAATCCTGCTAAGAAGGGGGGGCTGGTGACCTTTGAAGGCCGAGGAGCTGACAGAGTCTGTAAAGGCCCCCTCTTTGACAGCCCCTGCTATCAGAGGGATCAAACGCGGCAGGGTGCTTGAAAAAATGTTCTGGAGGCCTGCGCCCCCCCCCACCCCATCGCCATCACGCCGAGCCGCCGGCCATGTGCAGAGCAGTGCTCCCTCCCATCTCCTTCACATGGTCCATGGGGAGATGTAATAAAATCGAGAGAGCCAGGCTGCTGCAGGCTCCCTGATCCAGGCAGAGCCTCCCTGTCAGTAACACATCACCATGGGCCGGCCTGCCGGCCTCGCTCTGCTCCTGCTAAGCCGAAGCTGTTATTTACCTGTTATTTAAAGAATACTGCTATGTGGCCACTGCAGAACCATGCCAGCTTTCATCGCATCAGGAAATACTTTGACTTCAGTGTGAATGTTTCGTTGTATGTATTCTTTTTCTTTGATTGTTTTGCCCACCTACAGTGTTTGCAAAAGCTACAAGTCCGTCCACATTGCTGGAGCTGGTGCCAGCAGAACATTCACCTTAATCCACCATCAGCTTTTAAGCGCTGGCATTGCCATCAAGCCGGTCCATGTGTTGCTTCCCATTTGAGACCATATTCATTATAGCTGTAGTATCCTTCAGAGAGTTCTCCTTAGTGTACAGTGTTCTGTTCTGTATATGCGATCCAGAAACAGAACCCACATTCACCGGGGCTGTTATCTTACTCGAGTGGTTCCTGTTTCCATAGTAAAAAGGAAGATAATTGTCTGCCTTCTGTTCTGTTTATGCTTTGATTGTTTTATTCCTGTCCCCCGAGGCCTGAAGTGTCGTCTTCAAAAAGCAGATCCTCTTTGGCTCTCGGGTCATCATCAAGTCGACCTTGACTCTGAGAAAGGACTTCGGGTCAGTCAGCTTGCAGTTTTTATATGCATTGACTCTTTTTGGCATTTTCAGCAACATATTTAAGGAGGGAGTGAATTAAAACCAAAAGTGACTGTCCAGGCCGGAAGGAGTAGGAGAGCTGGGAGGGTGTTCTCAGAAATGCCTCACGCCTTTCCTCACGCCGGCAAAAACCCAAACAGACTCACAGATCCTCACAGAGCTTTTTACCCACAGGGCCTTTTCTGAAGGGTTCTCAAGGTCCACACGATAAAAGCACTGGATTAATTGCCTTTGATATGTGAGTTTAAGATGGTTGTTCTGAGATGTTTATCGCAAATATTCCTACATGTAAAGGCAAAGAGGGATGTAAATGAAAGCAGGGTTGGATTTGGATTGTCACCCTGTCACTCAGAAATGTGTGTTTCTTTGCAATGGTAACTTGATACTGGCTTTTGACGTTTTGGTAGCCATTCCGATCTATATCAGCGTCTACCCTGTGGTTAATGAGGTTAATGCATTTGTCGTGTGACTAGATTTTGCTATGACTATTAATTTAAGCAAAATAAAAAAAATTTGATTACTGCTATAAAAATTGCATTGCCTATAAAAATGCGTCATCGTGGTGATTTATTTTGATTTTGCAGTAGCGTAAATTAACGTCAAGCTCATCAAAAGTATTATGAAATTGATATAACAGTGCACTACATATTTTCTTCTTGGCTTGGTGAATGAAGTGTCTTGTCTTTCTCTTCTTCATTAGCACTCCAACTCTCCCTCTCTCCGTCTTTCTCTTTCTCCCTCTCTCTATCTCTGACTCTACATCTGAGGGGAGAACCTAGGAAAATGATGGTATGGAAGATTGTTCAAACCAAAGGTTTATTTTCTTTTCATGTTTAATTTCCTGAGGCCTATAGGCCTCTGGCGTCCAATGACCCCGGATGCCCCCCCCCAACCCTGGAGTAACACGTGGTCCAAGAGAGGCTGCCATGATCTCCTGGCCCCAGCTCTCTCCAGCCCCCTAGCCTGTCTAGCACATGTTGGCATGATTCTTATCTTCTCTTATTCTGATTCGACTTTGGGGGAAATCAAAATAATGGTTTGGCCAGTCAGAGGAAAAATGACCATGGAAATGATGTAATCAGACTCTTTGTGATCCCTCACCTTGTAGATAATGATGAAGGTGTATTTCACCCACACTCTGCTGGGACGGTAGCTCCTCACAGGAAAACATGCCTGCATTACACACGTGTCGGTGATCTCTTAATTGCTCAGGATGTTGACAGCTTGAGCAGCTCACGGGCTTATTAAAGAGCTTTATTTATGTTCTCGTATCGCGTAGGAACGCGAGGGCACATTAAATCCAGCCCTGTGAAGGGAGCTGGGTAGCGGGGCGCCTTTGAACTCAAGCTGCTTCAGTGCAATCCTCTCCACCTGAGGGCAGTGATCTGCCATAGATGGTAATCGGGGCAGCGTTCCGGTGCTCGGCCTGGTCCGGCCCGATCTGCCCTGTGCTTGGGGTGCCACTCAATAAGCACGTAATGCCCTTCATCTGCTGGCTTGCTGACCTTGAAATGCCTCATATTCTTTCACTATCTTGAACTTGGGAGTGTAATAATTTTTCGAGGAGAAATATAACAATTAACTGAAATCAATACACTTTACATGTCATTTTTCTCCCAAATTGTACAGATGAATAATGTTATTTTTAGAAGGGTACATTTTGTGATTGAGACATTCTTTCTTCAGAGCTCTAAATGACCACAAACATACACAAAGAATACATTATTTTCAAAACACTGGACAAACAATATATTTCATGATCTCTTTCTTTTGACTTTCAAACACTATTGCTACTATTGTTACTATAGAGTGCTGTACTGTCAAAGTATAATTTAAATAAAGTTAAATTGAATAGATGGCTCTGCTTGCATTGAAGATTTATGTTAGTATTTCATTGTATTTCTAAAGGACTCTGGCACATAGATCCCCTCTTTGTCTCCATGCTGCTTCTCGGCGTGGATTGTATTCCAAAACCCGGTCATGACGTCGCTCTGTATTCTAACTCGGCACAGTAAGGTAGTTTGTAAGCCGACAGGAAGTTTTGAAATACCCGTAACCTCAGACCGTTCAGCTGTGTCTGAAACATATACAAACCAAAGCACTGCTCTCCCTCTGCTCCTGAAATGTGTAGAGACTGAGCAGTAGTTTGACATTTGTAACAAACAATTTAAGACCCTTGGACTATATTTTAACTTTTTGATTTGTTTGTCAGTTTAAGTCAAGCCGTGTGAACCACTTTGAAGAACATTAGCAGCTGAAAGAAATATGAATGATTAATATCCAATTTGTTTTCAGTTTTTTTTAAGTAGAATTTACTGTTTTGTCAGTGATTTATAACTACTCTGCATGAAGCTGCATATCACATTAACAGACTGGAATTTAATGTATATAATGTGTTTTGCGATCTTAGGATTTGCTGTCTGTAAGGATTTGCAGCTGCAGGAAAAGTCTTAGACCATCCACATTTACCTCAGTGGAGGATTTGACACCTGCACTCGATACTGGAGAGCGACTCATTTTCCCCCATTCAGGGCAATAAAAAACAAAAAGTACAGATCTAGTAGTTCTTGGGGGGAGTGTGGGGGGGGGGGCTGTCCATCAGAGCTGGAATGCTGCAGTCACCATGGGACAGAAGATCCTCAGATCAGGCTTTGGATGGTTGATGTTGCCCCAGTCCCTGCATGAGTTTGTAGAGCTTCCTGTCTAATGTCCTAAAGTTCTGTTGGTAACACTTTACTTGATGGTACCCAAATAATATAGTATTATACTTATGTATTAATTAACCACAAACTAAGTCTTAGTTGCATATTGATCTCATGTTAATTCATCATTAATGAATCGTGAGGCATGTTTTTTCTCAAGCAGTTTATGCAGTATTTATGATTTCTGTAACCCTTTGTGAACCACTGAAGAACTACTGCGGAACTATTGAAGGAACAAGTAATGAATAACACAAGTGAAATACTGATCTCATGTTAGTTTACCAATAATAAATCATGACACATCATTTATCTCAAGTAGCTACTATATTTGTACTTCAGTAATAACTGAGTTATTACTAAGTATTTTGTCCTGTCAAATAAAGTGTTAGCAGTTTATTAATAGTCTAACAGAGCACTTATGGTGTCCTTATGGAGTGTCATTAAAACCACTGCACAGTGTGGATGTGCAAACTGTGTAAATACCTGCAAACTGTGACTCAGTGTGGATGTGATGAGACCGGGATGGAGATAGGGATGCGCCATGATGCCTGCACCTACCTGCACGCGTGCCTCGGTCAGGTCCGTGCGGAGTGCCAGCTGTTCACGGGCATACACGTCCGGGTAGTGCGTCTTCTGGAACACCTTCTCCAGCTCCTCCAGCTGATAGCTCGTGAATGTAGTTCGGTTGCGTCTCTTCTTGCCCTTGTTGCTCTCGCCCTCAACCTTGTCCAGTGGCCCTGTCAACTCGGGGCCTGGTCTCTCTTGGGAGCCTTTCACCCCGGGATCCTTGACGCTGAGGTAGCCTCCCTCCATCGCCGCTGGGTCTGTATTTGGGGAAAGGTCTGAATCTATCAGACCAGTCCTCTCTTTGGCTGGGGGGGAGAAGAGGAAGTGCAGAGGAGAAGACATCTATCAACAGAGAGTTTCATAAAAAACCTGAATGATCCCTCACCATGACAGAGTTTGAGTTACTGTATGTTAAAATGGTATTTCAGTTTCAGCACTGAAGACTTTTTTTATTCGATAATGAAAGAGTATTTTTTTTCCCATTTAAGGTTCACTTGCACTTTGCTAAGAGGATGTAATCCCTTCCACTAATTGACAAACAATCGCATATTCTTTGATTCGCAAAACTAAAGTTAATGTAACTACTGCATGAGTGTCCTTTACAGAATAAGATGTTTGCTGCAGCTTGGATATCCAGGCATAATAAATGAGTGCCATAAGGAAGTTTCCAGAACTTATATCCCTGGTCAAGCTGTTACCATGCAAGTGAATGTGAAACCCTGTGGTGTGAAGTACTCTGCAGAAACACGTGCCAGCAACACACTCCTGCTCTGTTCTGTATATTCTGACAGGGATGCTTACACTTTGGGAAGGCAGCTATCTATAACAGCGCATCACGTTCTCCATGCACTGCACAGCTGCCTGAGGCTGTTACACTTTAAGGTGACATGTGAATACCACCCCCATGTAGATCCAGGTAGGAAACATGGATGGTCATCAATCCAGCTGTCCACCAGGGGGCGTCCTCCTGAGGAATTAACTCCTGGAGCTCAGAACCCACTGGGGAACCTACCTGGGATTTCTTATTTCAGATGTTGAGGAAAGGTGAACTTGGAATGTGAATGTGAATGTGGAAGCCCTTGAATAGGTTTGCCAGGAGGCCTGTATCTTGGTGAAGCACTGGGGCTCTCTTGGTGATTTTCGGTTTTCCATTTGTTTTTCTTTTTTTTTGCAAAGCTGAGCCCTAAGCCCTGATGGGAACGCACCAGTGTTGAGGGTCTAATGACTCACACATTGCCAGCTGTCTGGAACTGACACATCCTGTTAGGTGAAACGGAATATGCATGTGTACCAAAACACGAACATTTCAAAACGATTCCTCCGAGATTGCTTGTGCCAGTCGCTCCTAGCAGAAAAGGCTCTTGGGCCGTTTGAAATACATGATCAAAGTCTCCTGTTTATGGCCGTGGTCCTTGATTACTTTTGGCAGAGAGAGCAGTGGGACCATTGCTTACTCGTCTGAGTGATTGGACGTGGCTGTAAGTCTCTCTGGTGGACCGGCAAGACAGCAGAAGGCTACCTCTGGGGGACTCAGCACAAATTGTCTCTGTCAGAGTGGTAACACGGTGGGGAAGCCCGTGGGCCAACGCAATGCTGTACAAAACACTCTGTCCTTTGTTTGCTGGAAATGTGTCAGCAGGGAGAAGACTTTTGTGGTTCCAATTTAAATCTGTTGATCTCTCGACCAACTTTATCTTTGGGCTTCTTGAAGAGCAAGTTGTCGCGTGGGGAAACCGTTTTAATCTGTCAGTGTCGGGAACACGCTCACGCTAAGGAGTGTGCCTGTGAGGTCAGGCTCATCTCTTGCGGGGATGCCTCACCTCTTCCTTTCCTCCACGGAGAGTGCTGGGCTCATAGTCCCTTGGGGGGGGGGGGGGGGGGGGGCCCGGCGGCGCCCCGGGCCCCGGCCGGGGGGGCGGGGGGGGGGGGGAGGGGGGCG
>JAODKC010000009.1:24380902-24412588 GCA_026777985.1 Mormyrops attenuatus | reverse complement strand
CTTTCCAAGGCAGCAATGTCCTTCTTAAGGTATGGTGACCAAACCTGCACACAATATTCTAGGTGGGGTCTTACCAAATAGAATAGTGCTCAGGACAGTTTGAAGCAAAGTGGGTTCTGCTACTTCTCACAGGGGTAAACATGTCATTTGTAACATTTTGTTTATTGTCAATAAGGGGGGTGGATGTATTTTGCTGAAAACGTGCACCTTTTCACTTCTTAAAACCAGCAAAAGACTAACTTTTTAAGAAAACTTATCAGCATTCCCAATAGCCTGCTGACTGTTTAATTACCAGCTGAGTGTTATGCTCTCGTCTTTCTGATTCTGTTTTTCTTATATATTGGAGAAGCATTCTGTTATTTCATGGTTACAGTTAATTGTTTCCTTCTCATGAATCCAGTCCTTACATTTGTCATGGGGGGGGGGGGGTAGGGCAGAGTTTAGGCAACTGAGTTAAAAAAATGTTCATATGGACATTTTACGGTGAGAATGACAGCTGGGACTTGTATTGTTCACAGTCTTGGAAAGGCAACTCTTTTATCGGACATAATTTGGCATCGTACCCCGACTCCTGCAGTTGGCAGCTCTGGACTTTTGCAGCAGTTTTATTGTTTTCCAATCAGCACTGGAACTGCAACAGTGGAAAGTGCCAGCAACATACCTCTCATTCTTATCCCAGGCAGTCTGCGTGTTGTTTATCCCTTTGTTTGTTGCCATATGTGCAAGGGCATGGATTTGACTATGGACAGAAGGGACATGTTTCTACCAGCACCAGTCCAAGTCCATCTGACACCCTAAGTAAGCATCACCACCGGCTCCACCCCCCCCCCCATCCAAGACAAAGTGAAATTGGCAGGTAAGCTGGCGCCCCCTCCGAAACTGGCACCCTAGGCGGCCGCCTATGTCATGTTTAGCAACAACTGGCCCTGTTCCCTACCAATATTATGAGGGTACCATGTGTTTACGCTGATTTGGTTCTTACCGATATTGAAACCACCCCAACACCCTTACATACTTGCAATCAATATAAATTACACTGAAGATGAAAAGTTGATAAAGTTAAACAGTAACAAATCAAACAGAATAACACGTACACGTGGATTATGATAGGTATCATTCTTGTGTTTGCCTTTTTAATCGACATTAAAATGATTTTTATGGTTATTTGATTAAACTTGTTGTGCAATTCTCCGATATTCAATAAACTCCGAAATGGACCGTATATTGCTTTGCAATTCCGTCTGTCTCTTTGGAGTTTTGTCTGTTGAATGGCATCGCCAATAGCCTACAATTCGATTGTTTCAATAAATGTGGCATTTGAATTATTTGCTAAAAAAAATCAACTAAATTAAACTATACTGCTGAAAATTAATCACGATGGACTAATCTATTACATTTTAAATAAAACCATATAAAACAAAATATTTCATAATTACAGAATTACTTTTTTTCTCTCAGTCAGCCATACGTTATTAGCAGTACAGCAATCATAATCATTAATTATAAAGCGATCACCGAAAGACAATACTAAAATTACTGTTTTTCAGAAGAGTGCAGAAAACCAGCATACAGTCAAAATGGGCAGAAATGAAACATGCCCCATGTTTCATTTCTAGTAATTTAATGTCCAATTTAATGTCTAATCGATATGTCGTAAACGGCTATATTTTCGTTATATGTATGCAACAATCGTTTGTAATTATCAGCTTATGTTACACGTTAAAATCAAATGTATCCCAATGCTCTTAGGCAGTCTGCTGATTCTACCGCTTACCAGTTTTGTGGGCCTATCTGTTACATTTTTGTGGTATTTTGTGAAACCTATCAGTAACAAAAATATATACCAACTAAAGACTCATCGCGATACTGTCAAAATTAACATTGATAAAAAGCAAAAAAGTATTTCACGGTTGTGCAAAAAATGATAATTAAAATGTTTGTGTTTTCTACTTTATTAAGTCTTAAGTTTACAACAATGCCGGCAAAAATCAGCCAGTTAACAAGGATAAATGGAGCGGCGAGTCTTTGACAAAGTAAAGCGCATTCACAGCCAGCTGCACAACAGGCTGCCATTAATTCAAATCTGCAGCTGATATTACGTCAACCGTCAATAAATTATGATGCTATGGGTGCTTGGACGAAAGTATTTTTCTTTTATGTTAGTTTTATGTTATGTCAGTTAAAGTTTGATGGAAATCTACGCTGACTCATTCAGGCTTTTTGTAGTCAATGTGTTCCAAACCTCCTTTATATACAACCTATACTTTTTTAATAATCTCGCTGAGATCTGTATAACAACAACGACAACAAATTGTTATTATTATTATTATTATTATAGTCAGCTGTTTATTTTTGATGCTATCTGCGGTTTTCTTAATTCATCTAGTCTAATTTCGGAGGGTCGAAACGTTTAGGTTACTGTAAGAGTAAATTAATCAGCAGGTCTATATGACAACCGAGTATGGTGTAAAAGTCGTGGAGAAAATAATTTTAAATTTAAACGACACAAATTGACTCTGGGCACTTTGTCGGATTTACAGTCACAATATCGATTTATAGTTCACGTTGTACCTGTGGATGTGGAATTTCAATTTATCTACACCCATACCATAAAAACTGTCACTTTGAACTGTCATCCAGTTCAACTTAGTCGCCCTTTAAATTTTCTGTGAGAAAAAGTTCGATATTAAATATAGCCCATGTAACCTTATGTGCAAATAACTTCTATCAAAAGATTTTATAGTCATTCGCGTTACCTTGGCCTATATTTTGAATAATTAAGTCAGCAAAATCACTAAAGAACTAGTTTGAACAAATTGTGCTCTATTAGGATTGCATTGTACTACATAGACCTTTTAATACAAATTTATGAATACGTAATTTATAGTGCTAGAGCCTATTAATTCAACATTAAGACAATACAATAGCATATTAATATCAAAGTATTTATCCGCTTTCCAATAACCCATTCATCTCCCATCAATTTATCCTGCATGGCAAAAGTCGAAGGCGGTTTTACATAATAAAAATCCAACAGTTTGTTGTCACAAAGTTGTAAATAAGTACAGTCTTCTTCTGTCGTTTGTTCCTCTCTCCCAATTTAAAAAACATATGAGGTCAGAAAGCAAACATTTACAAAGACGATTTATGGGAGCGTAGAAAAGTTATGCCCTGTGAGTTTAATGGAACGTATTTAGTATTAAAATACCAACGACGAATGGAATCGTTATTATATGCTTCATTAATGCACTGTACGTTACGTAGCATACAGTACGTGCATTTTAAATGAATTTGTGGAAAAAATACATCACGGCCTAAAATATGCCAATGATCCTCATCCATGCAGACGTTTTTAATCAATGAAGTCGCATAAGTCCATTGACAATACTGCCACTGGTTTGTTCGCATATGTGCATGTATGATTTGTATAGGCCTAGTTGTATTTGCTCTACAACTGAGGCACTATTTCCTGTTCCTGTCAACGTGTGGCACCGTCCCCCTAAAAATGTGTCTGTCCGTATCTGTGTGGTTGATGTGTCTGTGATTATCTGATTTTGATGGTTTAGAATTGGAACTACTACTCCTACTAGTAGTAGTTGTAGTAGTATACAATAATAATAATAAACAACAATAATAATAATAAATTATTATTATTGTTGTTATTATTAAGCTTTCACATAGTAGTGTTTACCGCGATCCTGTACTAAATAATTGTATTGGTTAAATTTCTTAGTTTGCTTTTGCGGTTTAAAGGCTAAAATTATACAGTATCATTTTAGTTATTGTTTTTACTCGTCATTCCTGAAGAGGATGAGGGTTTTCTGTTTCCCCCTTAGTATGTTATGTACTGTCAATTTAATTCCATCAGTCTAAATAAGTCGGTGTTTGCACGTCCAGAAGTGAAGTAGGGCACTAAATAGATATATTTAACGTACTGTTCTTTGTTTTATTGCTTTGCCGATGGTCTACGTCTATAAGGATACATCTTTATCATTGCAATATCCACAAGCGCTAATTACATAGTCTAATCCAGCTCATTATTAAGGATTATAATATGGATTAAAGAAAATTTAATTCGTTCGCTAAGCGGAAGATTTAATGCTCCAAACGCTATATTAGGCTACTCTGTTATTGTGTTTACAAATGTGGTTATTATAGACAGTTGGAAATTTTTTGCAGTTTTGTCTAAACTAGTCAAAAAGTAGAATCTCTTGCGGGTCGAATACAGTATTTTCTAATTTAGTCTCTCGTTCGTTATGTTACTTTGTAGGAGTAACTACACAGGAGAATAGTTGCAGTGAAAAAAAATAAATCGACGGTTTAGGCAAAGAAAGGTGGTTATACTGTTTGCGTTTGTCGTTTGTTTCATATAACTCCGAATCTTGTCTGAAACATTTTATAAGTATATTTAGGAAACACAACAGAGGAACAAAAAACTACGCCTGTTAATGTCTTGATAACCCGCCCCATAGTTTTTTAGTTGGCCCATTACGCTATTTATTAAGCCGGAATACAGGATGACTGCGTTAGGATGAAGTCGTATCACGTATTCTTTTCAAAAACGAACTGAAGATCTAAATCTTTGTCAGACAGGCGTCGCTAGTTCATTTACAAATCCAAATCACTTTAAATTGTAATTCTCGGAAGAAAAAAAATGAAAAACAATAAAAATGAAATGATACAGCCTCTCAGTGAACTCACCATAGCAAGGGATGAGAGCTCCGCCGTGCCCGCTGTCTTGGTGAAGTTTGCTGTCTTCTGGAGGAGTTTTGCAAGAAGACCTTTGCATGAAAATGTGGTATTTGTGGAAGGTGCCTTCCTCAGATGTCGCATCCAATGACGGGCAATCCTGTTGGAAAGGGCTCCGCGACTTTTCCCCAAAAACCTGACCTTTGTTGGCCATGAAAGTGGTGCTGTATTTGGTATCACTTGCCTGGAATGTCCTAAAAGGGTTTCCTTGGTGATCCGTGCCTTGGGGTGCAGTCGGGTTATAATACGAATCCATGGATGCCATATCACAGTATGAAACGCACGTCTCCGCGTTCATTCCTAAAAAAAGGTTCTGTGAAAAAGGGATCCGATTTCTTTTTCTATCCGTTATTGATGGCGGAGCTAAGAGCTACTCTCACGCTGTCTCGGTCTTGCACGCACAGATTCGTACATACGTACACATGCTCTCTCACACACACTAGCGGTCGGGTGTAAATGATTCAGGTATTTTCCTGAATCTAAAAGCCGACCGAAGCCTTGGGGTTTAGACCAGGAACAAAAAGTCTCCTTCTTTCAGAGGGCAGTACTCCTGCTATATGGTGAACAATATACCCTGTGACACAGACACTGGTCCGGACCTCTGCTCAGTCATTATGTAGATGGGATGAATGGGTGAGGTCAGACCTCCGCTCCAAAGAAAAAAAATCCGTTTGGTTGCAGATGTGGAGGGATCCAATACATGATAATACAACGGTGATATGACTATGTAACTGATTTCAAGCAAGCAATTTAATGGTGGATTTGCAATGGTTAATCTAGTGCGGGGATGCAAGTCTCTACGTTTAAAGTCAACAAAGTACCGAGAAATATATGAACTAATACGCCTGGGCCGTTCTTTCGAAATTCATGTAACTTTCACGAATCAAATTTGTATGCATTGTGTAGTGTGTAAGGAATTTTGGTTTCTTTCATTTATAAGCGTTCAATGTGTCGGGATGGCACAAGATCATGAGCATATTAAAATACGCGATTTTTATTGATTTGATATAATGTGTTGACCAGTTAAAACCTTTAAATTATATAATATGCTGAAGTGAAAGGAACTATTATTATTATTATTATTATTTTATTATTATTATTATTATTACTATTATTATTTCACGTTGGTATGGAATAAATTGCCGGTGTTAGCGTGACATTCCTACATTTCTATTAATACTTCTGCCATAATTTCCCACGCATTGGCACTAATCTCTAGCCTTTATTATTTGTTTTCAATAATCTATTACGTAATTAATATGCTGAAGATTATCCGCATGGCCTATGTCGCAATTGTCTGCAAAGGAAAGCCAGACTGAACATCACATACGGCGCTGAAGATGTTTGCGTAAAGGAAGCTAGACAGAGCTTCTGACTCCCAAGAGAAACACATAGGTAGACGTAGTCATTCCTGAGATAAAGAGGGCAGGGGGGTTACACTAGAGCCCTGTTATTTGCATGCCCCGCCCCACTTAAGGCCAGTATCCGTGTGTTCGCAAATACACACTATACAGTAAAAGTTATTATAATACAGCAATATCACAACTCAAAGACAAGACACGAGGCATTTAAAGAGATGAGTTTTCTATATATGTTGTTTGTAGTGTTATTGTTTAAAAGTAGAAAAAAATAATGATAGTATGATCGTGTATTTGTAATTCAGGTTGTACAATATAGAAACAAGTTATAACAAACAAGTTAACGCTTCTTAATCTATTTCAGTTTCACCAATTCACACGAAAATTGCACACATTTGGTATTCGTTTCACACAGTTTCACACTTATCACACCGTATCACAGTTTTTATGTACATGTAAGTTAATTACATGTAATAAACACCCTAGACCTTAATTTAATGCGAATTGGTCTTTAATTCTTGCATGCGTAAGGGGAAGCGATAACATATTTTCATAAGTTTTTAAACTTAAAGCAGGGGTCTGTTTTGTCTGTTTATTAATTTATGTATTTCATTAAGCATTGGTTGTCCTTATGTCCTAAAACAGCAGGGACTAGGGAAAGGCTATTTCTTGATAGCATCTATGATGCCCATCAACTTGCAGCAAACGGTGCAGATTTAAGTAAAGATAAATAACTTGCCGTATTACGTCATAGTACGGGGATTGACTAGGATTACATCAGCTAAATTTAAAACAATACACTGTAAGTCGTTGCTTTTGAAAAATAGTTTAAAAGTCGACTCCCTGACATCAAATGCATTGTTTTATTTTCTATATTTAATTGCAGTTTTTCAGACTAGATATGACCCGCTTTAAAATGACCCATCGTTATTTACTGTTGACGCAATTTGAATAGATGCCAGTCTGATTTCAAAAAGAAAAAAATGTGAAGTCCCAGGAAAACTTGACTTAGCCCTAGAAACGCCTCGTGCAAAGTATTACATTGTTGAGTAAAAAAGTTAAAAAGTTTCATGGCGAAATTAAGGAACTACACAAATGCATCGAATATGCTAGATTCAGAATATTTTTTGTTTGCTGAATTGTTTTAAGTATACAGTATACTGACGAGTGTCATTCACACAACTGTTACGCTGCTGTTTAACTTGAGTTTGACTTGTATAGAATAAGTAAAAATTGTGAGGGTTGCACGCTTTTCCATGTTAAACCAAAAGGTACGAACGGTCGCAAATAGCATGTTTTCCATTCAATATAATGTAGTCTGGTTACTACACAATTCGTTTTCATTTCGATATACATAGGCTAGTTACTTAAATATAACTAAAACGATTAAATTTGAAGCCTAATAAAGCGGTAATAAAACTTTTAAATGCAAGTGTAGATTATGTTAACTGAATAGATATTGAAAATATTAACCTGTTTCCATACCTTATGTAACACAGGACGTTTACAGCTGGCTGTTTGAATCCTTGCATTTAATTTAAAAGTTGTCACTTGTACCTCATAGCCTGTTTAAGATGGTTCATTTAAACGTTTTTTATACATTCCCCCTTTTATCCGTAAAACGACCCTTGCGACGTGTTATTATGATCTATTATAGCATGAGTTTCATTGTGCTGTTTGGGGGGTTCGCATTTCGACATAATTCGACACTTACAGTTTTAAAAGAACATGTCAAAAAGATTAGGATTTTTATCATATTAAACGAGTCCAAGTAAGTACATCGTTTGCAAGAATAGGCGCGTTAATAAGCATTACGTTTTGTGGAAACAGAGTGGGGAACAACCGTGCGCATATATTTTAAAATTTCAATCGTGTGTCACCAGAATTTTTGGCTATTTTTCGTGAAATGTCTATAAAATCACATTTCTTATTTAGATGTTTATTAACATGGACCATATGTTTTAATCCCGTAATATTAGAATCCATGTTCTTTAAACCTAAAATTATGCCTTTATACTCTTAGGCACTGATCAAAGATGCTCTATATACCGGCAATTCGAAGCATATAAAATATCTAGAATCGCGTCCCACGTCTTTAAGTGGAATAACAGCTCAATGAAATGAATTGTTTTATCTTATCCCGCTGTCTGTTTTCTCGTAATATGTTTCCATGTGTTAAAAATAAACACAGGCATATAGACACTTTATTACTTTATCGTGTTTTTACATCTCACTAAGTATCAAAGTGCATGCTGTGTTTGCTTGCTCACGGGGTCCACAAAGACGATTATGCATAAAAACTTTCATTGCGTGGAATATTAAAAAAGAAAAAAATGACAGAAAGTTTGAAAGCATTAGACAATCGATGCAGTTTCAAAGATTATTTTATGGACGAAGTATTTGTTCTTTATCAAATGTTATGATAATGATAAAAATGTTATTTATCTTTTGAATATTTGCAGTTTATTATGTAGTGTCAGGGTTGTCTTCGTTTAATTACAGGCCTACTGGCTGAATCGGCACATTTAAATTAGTTAAAATATTTTCAAATTTCTGATTTACGAAAAAACTGCATATTTAGTTGAGTAAAGTGTTTCCTATAATAAAGCGATGTTTTTTATATTGGTGGAATTTTAAATGCAAACATGTTTTGTTTCGTTTAAGCTTTAGCGTAGGTTATTTTTGTTAAAATTTATACAGATGTTGCTTTAGATAAATTGTTTATTTTTTAGAGGTTTGTCTAAAGAGAACCGATTTAGACGGTACACGCGATGTTGCCCTGCACACTATATAAAGTAAAGCCGGAAACTGCTATTCTTTTAAATGAACATTCGCACGAAATGTGACGCTGAATTAAGATTTATAGAAGTCATATATGATTTTCTGACATGCAGCCATAGTCACTTATCATTTTAAACCAATGTCAGTTGTTTTCAGACCGTTTCCTATTTTCAGTTTTTTCTTTTGAGAACTGCAGACGATTTCGTATCAGTTGTGAGCAAAGTTTGTTTTAAATTTGTTTAATCCCTCCCTATATAGATAACGTTTTCAAAGCATAAATTTACACAGCAGTGTGAATTCTTTCATTCTGTCTAATGCTGATCCGAAATAAAACGAAACGAAAGACGACCCGGTTTTGGTGAAGGCATTCATTGGTAGGGTGCTCTAATCTAATAAGTGAAAACCAGCGGTTTTGATACCATCCAGGCATCTTCCAGCCCCTTATCCTAGTCAGAGTCTCGGGGGCCTGGAACCAATGCCAGGCGGCATAGGGTACAAGTCTGTGGTGGGCTATACCCTGGACACGATGCAGGTACATCAGGACATACATATGTCCTGGATATTTTAGAGTCATCAATTAGTGTAAATGCATGTATTTGGATACGGGAAGATCTAAACAACTAAACAACTATAGAGTGGAGGCGGGATTCGAACGCACAACCCGGTACTGTGACGCAATAGGGGCGCTCACTAAAACTGAAACTACTGCAAGGAGTTAAAAGGGTGACAGCGTTCAGAGACAACTTTTTCTAAGACAGTATTTCTTCATTTCAAGCAAGCACTAGTACGTAAGACTATGTATAACACATTGTGTTGCTATATGCCCGGTGTCGTGAAAACAATCTTTATAATATACAGGAAATGAACATTACGTTACACATACACCGAGAACACGTCTGGAGGGATTGTGCAGCAGCACTTAAATACAAGTCAGTTCGCAGCTATGATGGACGGGATGGGTCTCACACCCTATTGCAAATTAAAAGGCCTTAGGTGAGCTCGAAAGATGGTTGTTTATCTTATTTATATTCCTGTCTTCAAATGTCAGACTGGATTACTTACAGCGGCACCAAACCTTGTTTCAAACATGAAAAATGTTTTTATCTGTATTATTTTCTGGTAGACGGCTGGTCATTTTCATTTACCAGATACTGCAGACCTGCGCGTAAACATATTTATATAATGTAAATAGTGAGCGTTTAAACTGGACAGAGAGCTGATTCATCCGTGGGTGAGAGTTGGCAATCGAATAATTTTATACGGGACGTTAATTTGCTTTATTTTTTGCCGACACATACGGAGCTGCGAATGGAATTGTTCGTTTATCTTTTACTCTAAACGCAAAATCGCGCTTTTTTTTCCAGTATCAAGAAAACGTTATAGTGAACCTAAGGCAAATTTTCACAGTAAGAACTATATGTTCTTCACAGCTGCCTTAGAGGTGAGCTGGGCATCATTTTATGTCTGCAAAAGATAAGTTATGCTGGAGTCTCAAACAAATATTGCATTGGGGGCTAGATGCCTGTCTTCATGGGGGATGCTAGCTTTCAGTCACGGTCAATATAAAAGACCAATAGAAAACTGGCAGCCTGAACCAAGATCCGGATTACATGCTGTTCTACTGTTAGACAGATTAACCTTGCTGTTCCAGTGCAGACCTTTTTGTAGACTGCATGACAGTTAATGTTCACCAGTCAAAAACTCTTTGGGAAGACAGTTGATGCCCTGCAGTTTTATTTGAGCTCAGTGTAACTAGGTGGAGGCAAGGAGCTTCATATTCACTTACTTTGCTTTTGATGCTGGGCTCAGTAGTGGCTGCCAGGCACTAATGCTTGTGACTTAAAAAGAGAGATGAGATTTATCTGGCTGTGGGTGTTTCAGTCAGCAGATTGTGGCTGAAACGAGTGGAAATATTTAAGTTTTTTTATTCATTAGATGCTTTTATCCAAAGTGGAAAAGGGGCTCAGGGCACCAGCCGTGACATCACAATGCAGACTATAGGGTGTGAACCAGCGACCTTCCGTCACCGGCACAGAGTTATAACCCGCAGTTCGGCACACCGCCCTGTTCGGTGTTAGGCAGGGCAACCTTGGTAAATGCCCTCCCCCCCAAACCCATCACTCATGAGCCTAGAGCAGGGACCACCTAACTCCTTAGGAATATCCCCTTTAGTGTTGGATACATTGATATTTATGGCAAAATTGTACAGTACATTTAAGATATTCACTATATAAGGTGACAGATTGCAAGGCCTTGGTTGACCTCTGGAGGCAGACAGCTATACAGCTCATTGATTATTGCTGTTTCCAAGGTGTGAGCAAAGCTTTTCACAAGGTTGCCGGCAGTACGTACACAGGGTAAGCCTTCATACTGATACTTTGCTGTGTTTAACGAATCTTCACAAATGCACATCATGTAATAAATGCTGAATATTTTTATAAATTCACTGACACGCTTAAGTGTGGTTCTCCTTGACCACAAGCCCAATTACAGCCCATTTTGCTGCAGAGGAGGAAGCATTCCAGTCCCACTTACTGTAATGGTTTTATTATAGGAAATATTCGCCAGCTTCTTGTACTAAGGCTCAGAATAGATGCTTTGCAAATACAGAAGACTCCAGTCTCTACTTGGATCCATGTACAGAGAAAGTGCAGGGAAATTATTAATATTATTTCTGGAAAGAAATTGAAGGTTTCCTTTCATGCGCAGACCCACCTGTCTCGAATAATATTTCAAATTTTATGAGTGTTTTATTAAGAAGAAATTTTACCGTGTCACCTACTGCAGTTTTAAAGAAATCAAAGTTTCTGGTGAAGCAGGCATGAAACTTCAGCCATTAATGTTGTGTTTAAAGAAGTGTTTACTTGTAATTTAGTAACATGTTACATACTAAAAAAAATAACTTCACAGAGTTTGAAACTGCATTTTTCTGCATGTATCAAAAGTGTTAATGAAAAATAGATGTTAAGATTGGAGATGGACTTCATTGAACACGGGTACATTCTGGCAGCAGCAAGAATGTGGTGTACAGACAAACATACATGTAGTGCAAAATAGGCAAAGTACAAAATGTTACACAATACACAAACAGAATATTGAAATAATACAGAAATAATTATAATATTAGAGTTAACAACAACTATAATAATAATAATAATTGTAGATGTGCAATTAAAGATAACTTTACTGTTACAACAATTAAATGCAAATATGAATATTGTGAATAATCTTCTGCCTTATTCATGTATGGATTTAAGTTTGTTGCCTCTATGTATTTCCATTGATGCAGAATAATGTTAGTTGAATAACAAAGAGTGCACAGGTCTTTCATTTGTCATGATTCCTCTTTTCTGAGATGTTCTAATGTGGCCTCAGACCTTCTGGGTTGCCTATTCTTGACCCTGGCTGTGTTCACATGGAGGCTGCGCGTTCTCCCTCTATGCATCTCCATGTTCTCCACATACTCCTGTTTCCTCACTGGCATCCCATCAATGATGCCCCTGCCTGGGACAGGCTCCATGCTCACCGTGACTCTCTACTGAATAACTGTTTATGAAAAATGGATGACGTATTCATTTCACAGAATACTTAATAAAATGCTTACCATAAACAGACATTCTGTCAAAACAAATGAAGATAAAATCTAAAAATACTCATTTTTCAAGAAAGGTGTACATCTATGTATTGCTTTAGAATCAAGCATTCTTCCATATTTATTAACGAAAGTTAAATGATGTTTCGTAGATGATAGCACTAAGGAATTCAGAGTTCTACATGCATGCCGGAGAAATTTACTGCTCTGGCATGTTTTTGGCCTCTGCAATATTTTCCATTTTGTTACTTTATCAGAATTCAATCCTTTAACTTGAGAAAATGGAGAATGTGAAAATGGAGCAGATTTTCCAGATGAAATTTTTTTTTGTTGGGCCACTTGCAACAGAACTGTGTTTGCATCTTTTTTCCATAACCAGAAACATTTTTTTAAATACAAAAACAGCTTATGGGGGGGGGGGGTGCTCATCTTAAAATAATGTTTCCGTTAGAGGTTTACGCAGGATACTTTTTCCACTCTTTTTCTGGCAGCATTTCAGCAGATGTGGGCTATCGAATCCCTTAGAGCCCATCTGTGCATTCTCCTTTAGGAGCTGGTGTCTTTATCCAGTAACCAATTCCCAGAGGCATGATTCCTGTGAAGTCGTAACACAGCAAAACTTTACCGTGACTGGGCTCTGGGATGTGACTTTGTCTACATGGTCAATGTCGTTTTCTGAGAAAGAAGAGAGGATGGCAGATTTTCATTTTAGGAGGTGGGTATCACCTCTGCACATCACAGCTGCATGGTAGATGCTAGGAAGGAGTCTTTCCCTCCTGATTCAAACCTCAGTTATATGGGAAAGAGTGAATATTGAGCCATGAACATTGACAAGAACAATGTCAGCTAAACACAATTCTGTTTTAACAAGTATTTTCTGGGCAATTATCCAGTGTAAGGTTTTTGATGGTGGTAGTGAGAGGGGTATTACCTACCTGTTTGTCTTCAGAATACATCAGAATACAAAGTTACGAAGCTTTATTGGCAACAATCAACAATGAACAATGAAATGGTAACCTTAGTAATATATCGTTGGTTCAAGTATTAGAAGATCCTGCAGTTGTAGATTTCGTATTCATATTCAAGGACAAGAGTTTTTTTGAGTTAGTAAGGCATTCTGAAATAAAGAGCAACAGATCCGTGGATCAGTTATTTGTGTGCTTTCTTGCAAAAAAGAAAATATATAGATATGGAGGCAACTTTTCCTGGGCAAGCATGGTGAGCTGAGCCCTGACCTGCCAATGGCTTGGGGCAAAGAATCTGCTTCTTTGATCCCTAAATGAATCATGGGATGGGGAAGAACTGTTTCTGCTGTTTAAGTTGTAATAGCAAAGGACTGAGATATTCTGCCCATTCCCATATTGTTTTATTTTTACTTGGAAGACACTTACACTACCATTACACGTGCTGACTCCTCATAACTTCTTATTACTTTTTAATGGATTGTATTTTTGAGAATCTGTTCCAGTTGCTCTGTCCGCTGTATACAGAAGCCCAGGCAGCAGAGCTAAATCAGACTCCTCGTCTTGCCGCCTTTTGTATTTTGCTGACACTCATTACACTTTTCATACGTCGGCCTATTTTGTACTGCAAGTCATGAGCTTTTCAACAGCGGAATAATGAGCCCAAACCGTAATTCTCACACGCCACAGACTAAGTTTGGAGCAATGCAGGAGGCCTACAGAAGCCGCACGACGGCTGGCCGTTCAGCCGGATTTGATTGAGTGGCTGAATGACATATGGAAAGCCGGCCTGTACTGCTGCATGTGAGGCTAACAGGATTCAGGTCACGTTACCCACAGAGAAGCCTTTTTGCTGAACAGCATCAACATCACATTCAAACATGATGGTACAGGTTCTAGTTTCCAGTCTGTTAAATCATCCTGGTGTCCCTTTATTATTAAGGAGTCTGCGAACCATTCAAACCATGCATACCGTTGTTAATTGAATAGAAGAAAAAAAACAATGGATTTAAGTGTCATTCTCTAATTAGATTTGAAATACATATGTTTAAACAGACCCCTTTCTTTCCATTTGGTGGGAAAAAATGTCTTACAAACTCCTACATCCTCCTACATCAAACTTGCATAATTCAAAGGGCTTTTAAAAAAAGTATAGTTCATTTTTGGTAGCTGTCCTTAGAAATAGCTTGTAGGTGCTCCGTTACAATCTATCTATCGATCTATCTATCTTTGGATTATTTAATAAGACTTGGCATTCACCTTCATACTGCATTTACATAGCATTCATATAATATGAATAACTACCCTGTACCTATATCTTTACATATCTTAAAGCATTGCATACATAACACTTTCAATGAACAAGGTGTGACAGCTTTAATACACATTAATGACAAACATTCAGGGTACCTTCATGATGCATTTATAATTCATTCACAGAACTTTAAGTGTACCTTCATAATAATGTACAGCTCTGGAAAATATTAAGAGACCACAGCAACATTTTTAGTTTCACTCATTTCTCAATTTTTGGGTATGCCTCTGTCTAAAATACACATTTTTTTTGGTTCTTCTGTGTTTCTGATTAATGAAGGGCTTCTTCCTTGCTTAATGGGACTTCAATCCTGCTTCTAGGAGCCTGATACGAGTTGTCCTAGCAGTGCGCTTCACACCTGCACTTAATGTTTCCCATTCCTTTTGAAGGGCACTTGATGTCATCCTACAATTCATGAGGAACTGTTGGATACGTTGGCAGTCATCTCTGGCATTAGAAAGTTACTTCTGCCCTTTACCTGGCTGGTTTTTGGCTATTGCTAGTGTTTCCTGCTTCACGTTGGTCTTGTGTACTCCTGTCTTAGAAATTTTGAGCCTGGAAGCAACCTGCCGTTCATTGTTGGATCTGCCAGCAGAACCATGATTGAACCAGGATTTAACAATGCAGACTCTTAAAAATATATATCAGTAGATACTGTTAAATGTGTTTTTAGGGCTCAGTAGTTACCACTTCATATTCACCACGGTAAACAGAGGGCTGGCCTGCATCTCTGCGTTACCATGGTGATGTGATCTTTGCCCAGAGGCTACCAGTGCTGCTCAGCGCGGACAAGCTCGCTGCTATGCCCATCCCCAGCCCAGCCCCCGCATTTTCATGTGTGCCCGAAATTGGTTTCGCATGAGCTGAGGGGCACACTGTGTCAGCAGATTTCTGATCAAATTAAATGGGGGGGGGGGGGGCAGTGATTCCACTGATCTTTAATCCAATAAACAGGACCAAGGGAGACCGAAGCTCCATTCCCTCTTTCTCAGATGTTTCTGGTGAAAAGTCCTTTAACCCTTCTTGTGTAATGTGTAAAGTGCAGCATCACCATGGACCAACATCATGGATAAAATTTAAAATTCTATATAAGCAATGTTTAAGGTCGCTCACTCTTGACTTTTAATGTGAGTATCGCACAAGGCTACTACAGGCAGGGATCTGAATGGGTGTATTGAGTTTGACAACTGGTTGGTCTTGGGTCGTGATATTTTTGCCTAATTTACCCCAGACGCTGTGCCAACATCCATGCTTTGGGGTCTCGGGAACTCATTCAGGGGCTGGGGCCGGGTGCCCTAATCGGCAGATGAAAGTTTATTGGGATCAGTGGAAATGTATCCCATATGTGACTGGTTTTAGAATAGAGCCTTGATCAGGGGATTCCTCCTTTAGCGATATGATCGCTCCAGCCGAATTATACCACTTCATCAAATTCAGAACACGCTCGGCTAACGGGCGCTGGAGAAGGTGTGTGGGGGGGGGGGGGGTATGACGGCATCTAAGCGCCTCCACATCCAGCGGCACAGCGCCGGGCAAGTGGAGCCTCCTCAGAGACTCTCTTCTTACTGTGAGGGGGCAGTAGGCAGCTTGGGAGCTCCATGGGGGTTACTGGAGCACATGGTCTCAACCACTGGAAGAAGCCCCTGGGTTTCTGATTGGTAACTTTTGTACAATGAGGAGCCACTTAGCACCACTGAAAACATCATCAGCACATTGGTGCAGACATGACGTCTCGGTAGTTAAATAAACAACAAATACATAAATAAATAAAGGAGTGTAGATTAAGTAGAAAGAATTATGCTGTCAATAGTGGTCTCCAGTGAACTACCGGTTTGTAAACTATCAAATGTCATCATCTTCTCGATGGAGCTACAACTCCTGTCTGAGTACTGGCATGTCTTATGAAGGACCCCCCCCCCCCAAAAAAGCAATAGGTGCTTTCAGCAGCATGTTTCCATGATGTTCTATCTCCATCTTCATGTAATAAAATAAATCCATCAGAGAAGGTATGACGAATGTGCAGGGGCCGGCGATGCACTCGTCCTACAGTCTTGTAAGGCCTGTTTGCAGTCAAGTACAGATGGCTTATTTATACTCGGGGTATTACATGGGTAAGCGTGACGTTATTGCATCATGTCAGCTTCAGTACTCCAAGATACCAGCTGCTTCTTGGTTTTTCATGTTAGCTTTGCAAAAGTTGGTTGCAGGGGGCAATGAAGATGAAGATGCATCATCCAGGGTACATCACACTAATATGCTGCAATTTATGTCACCCACAATGTTGGAAAAATACAGATGTACAGAAGTGTAGTTTACCATCCTTCAAGCAGCAGTTTGTGCAATGCAAGCAAAGAAGAATGAATTAAAAAGCAATGAACAAAGCAGAAGTAGACAGTCTTTAGATGATCCAAACAGACATGATCTTTCAAAGATACTTACCTTAAGATAGCAGGCAAAGCCCAACAACCAGGGAGGCATGTCTTATTTTAAAATACAGATCCATGTTCAAGGACATCTAACTGGGAGCCAGATGTGTCCAATAGAGTACACAACTGCTCTCTCTCTTGCAGTGCATAACAGAGCACATAACTGCTCTCTCTCCTGTAGTACATTACAGAGTGCATAACTGCTCTCTCTCCTGCAGTACATAACAGAGCACATAACTGCTCTCTCCTGCAGTACATAACAGAGTATGTAACTGCTCTCTCCTGCAGTTCATAACTGCTCTCTCGCCTGCAGTACATACTGTAACAGAGCGCATAACTCCTCTCTCCTGCAGTACATAGCAGAATACATAAATGCTCTCTCTCCTGCAGTACATAACAAAGCACATAACTGCTCTCTCCTGCAGTACATAACAGAATACATAAATGCTCTCCCCTTCAGTACATAATAGAGTATATAAATGCTCTCTGTCCCATCTACATAACAGTGTACATAAATGCTCTCTCCTGCAATACATAACAGAGTACGTAACTGCTCTCTCCTGCAGTACATAACAGAGTACAGAACTGCTCTCTCTCCTGCAGTACATAACAGAGCACATAACTCCTCTCTCCTGCAGTACATAACAGAATACATAAATGCTCTTTCCTGCAATACATAACAGAGTACGTAACTGCTCTCTCCTGCAGTACATAACAGAGCACATGACTGCTCTCTCTCTTCCAGTACATAACAGTGTACATAACTGCTCTCTCTCCTGTAGTACATAACTGCTCTCTCCTTCAGTACATAAGTGAGCACATAAATGCTCATAACAGAGTACATAAGTGTTCTCACCTGCAGTACATAACAGAGTACATTAATGCTCTCGCTCCTGCAGCATATAACAGTGTACATAAATGCTCTCTCTCCTGCAGTACATAACAGAGTACATAACTGCTGTCCCATTCAGTACACTTTGCTCAGGATACCACAGTAGTGTCTTGCTGGTCGGGGATTCGAACCTGCAATTTTTCAATTACAGTTGCAATTCCCTAACCATTAAGCCACCACTGTTACTTGCTTCTTGAAAAATGCTACAGGATGTGCACGTCTTCCTTTGGGAAGCTGCAGGCAATTTTAAGCTGCATTTATCCCACAACCTCTAAATGCCATCTGTATCTATATGAATACAATGCATAAACGCACTATTAGTTCCCGGTACAGACTGGAGTTGCCACTAAGTCGTGTGATGCGACTCCTCTCAATAATGTCCAGGGTCCCCTGCGAGATGAAACACCTCCTTTTGGGAACAATGGCAACACCAAAACAACCCTCAGGAATCTTCAGGGTCTTATCATGGAAGGTCTCCCACATCACATTAGAGTCAGCAGTCATACCCAAGTCTGCAAGTTCTTCACAGAAATTGCATGCAAACTCATCAGAAACGGCTTGATCTTGGAGTCTGGCTAAGTCCAGGCTTGTTCTCCTATTAAGTGGTAGTCTACTGGATCTAAGCTGAATCTTCAGAGTAGCAGCAACAAGTCTGTGGTCAGAATTCACAAACTGGGCACTTCTGTAGACCCTGCAGTTCTGCAGGAGCCTCCAGCGTCTGCCCATGAGGATGTGATCAGTCTCCTTCGCCGCACCACCAGTACTGAAGTACCAAGCCCAATGATGCGGCTCAGGGCGTTGAAACCAGGATCCAGCGACTAGCAGTCCCTGACCTTTCGCAAAGTCAAGGAACATGGAGCCACTTTCACCACGGTCTCCGGACACATGGGGACCGACACAATCCTCATAGCCAACCCTGTCAGTGCCAGTGGTCGCATTGAAGTCACCCATGACCAGAGGAGTGTCACCTGGTGGGCACCCTTCAACCACAGAGCAAAGCTGCGAGTAAAATGTCTCCCTCAATGAGATATCACTCACTGCGGTCGGAGCATGGACTGAAATAACAGCCAAGACACCCAAGGAGTGCCTTAGCCTGAGTCTCATAACATGCTCGTTGAAAGGAGTGACGTCAGACACCATCGGAAGGAGCCGATCCGCTACGGCAACAGCTATTCCGTGAGTATGGCAGCCATCAGACCGACCAGACCAAAAGTATGTATACCCACCAACATAGATGACCACTCCCCGGTGTGCGTACCTCAGAGAATGCTGTCACCGAAACACAGTTTACGAAGCTCCCCTGACAGCAGAGAAAGATGGTCTTCTTGCCGGTGAGACAAGATGTTCCACATGCCTACCCAGATGGGCCGCCTCAAACTGGGACCCAAGTGCCACCATGCAGCAGGCAACGCCTCAGCAGCACACCAGCCCCAATCCCCAACAGGCCTGACTCTATTAGCTCTCCAACGGTTTCGACTCATCCAGGGATGGGGCTCCCGAAGGCTTTCCCCCATCCCCTTAATGGTGCGTGCAGCCTTCCTGTGGGCGGCTGCAGCAGAGCTACTCCCACGAAGAGCAGAAGAGTATCGTGCTTGTTTCTATCGAGCGGTTGTGAGTTGTTTTACAGTGGCTGGAGTGCCAATCCCGCCATCAACCCCAAGAAAAAATTGTTTCCCTGTAAGTTGGAGGACCACTTGCAGGGCCGGATGCAGTTTAACGTCATACCCAGGACAAAAAACCTACACTCTTGCCATATACTTTATTGTACTGTGTCATGAGATCAAATTGCTTCTCAGCATGTTGTACATGTAAATGCAATTGCTGTATTATGCAAAGGATGTTTGACATACTGTTATGTGGAAAACTGTTACATGCATAGTATTCAGTTTGCAACATGATAGTTTTCAGGTAACTAATGAAACAACAGATGCTTTAACACTGCCCGAACTTTTTTTTGGAGCCAGAACCTTTTTTTGGAACCAGGAACTTTTGTCACGTTCAGAACTTAGGAACTCGGCCCGACTGTAAGCTCCTTGGCAGCTCCAGAACCCTTTTTTAGTACGAACTCAAGACTACAGTAGGTACTTTTCGTTTGAAGAATCCACTGGGGAAGTGCTTACAGCTATAAACTTGACGATTGATTGACCACAAGCACTGGCACTCACAAGTTATGCGGAAATGAAGGGAAAAGAGGGGAAAATTGAGCAGGAATTATTTTTGTACCCAAATTACATTAAATGCATCAATGAATATAATTTTTACTTGTACCTCTTTTTTTGCACCAGAAAAGTCGATCTATAATCAATATACTTTTGTGTAATATCGCTGGTGCTGGCAGTGAAACTTGCCAGCGCTTATTAGCAGGAACACATTACAGCGTTTTTTATTCTGTGGAAAACGAAACATCGATCTGCTGGCCAGATTTAATAAGAATCATAAACATGTTACGGGTCATATAAGTAAAATGTGAATAAAACCCTGTGTCCCAATTTGATCGCGATCGATCCCCCCCAATATCAAATAACTAACAAAATGACTTATTGATCCTCTGTTGGTTTGGCATAGCTGTGTAGTTTCGTATGTTATTATGTGAGAAGTTTCATCTACAAGCTTTTTATATTGCCCATGCTTATTTAGCACAAAGGTCCCAGTTCCTGTTGTGTGGTGTGAAAATTACACACGAAAGTGGCCTGGAGCTACAAAAGTTCCAGGTTGAGATAGCCCAGGGACTTGTAAACTGGGACCAGGTTCTAGAACTTTGGTGTGGAAGCGCCTAATGAGCAATGCGTGTCTATGAGAAAGGCAGAAATTTTGTGTGAAGTGTGGCATTGAGGGTTAGGTAAGGCCCGTAACCATAGACTGGCCTGTAACCATAGACACTGCTCCAGGGATGCTGGACTAACAGCTGCCCTAGCACGCGCACTCCATGCTTCTCTGTCTCCTGCATCTGTGTGTTTCTTAGGAGAGTAAAATGGAATATACAGAAACTAAAGAATTCCTTTGTATAAATAGCTAAATTAAGTATAATTTAAAAAGTATCATCATTTGGAGATAAGGAATGTATTTGCAGAGTACACTGGGAATATTCATAATATGTCTTAGCATATCTGCCATTTTGCCTGTCTTGGTGTTAAACAGAGATAAATGGACTTTTATTTTGGTGGCACTGACAGAATTATTTGATTCTGATGAATTAAATGCTTAGAATGAATAATACCCTGCTGCAGGTGAACTGCAGTGCAGTGCAGTGCCATATGAATGGTTTCGGAAAATGCACCTACAGTTTGCTGAATGTTAGGAATGTTTTATGAAATGTGCCAAACCAATTGAGGGAAAACTTTAATGAATATAATGACTAAGTAATGGTGGGGTAGTGTTCCAAAAAGTACCACGGTATCCAAACTGCACTATGTATGTTATGGTCTGTGTGATCAATGTGCATGTATATGAGAAAATGTGCTGGGATCCAAAAGTGATAGAAATGTGAAAAGTTCACTATCTATCTGTCTGTCTGTCTGTCTGTCTGTCTGTTATGATGATGATAACAATGATCATTTGGAATCTGGTTTTCCTCACAAATACTTCGTACTGTAATGACTCAGTTATTACAGAAGTACAAATCACGAACAAATCGTGAACAAATATAGTCACTCCTATAGATAGAAGATGCGTCATGATTCATTAATGGTGAAAAATATAAGATCAGTATTTCACGTGTTATTGATGACTTGTTTTTTCTAACAAATATAGCACCGGCTCGAGATAAAAGATACATCGTAGTTCATTAATGATGAATTAATATGAGACTGGTACGTAACTAAAATTTAGTTTGTGGTTAATTAATACATAAGTAATAGTATATCATTGTAAAGTTCCCCGTTATGGGAATGAGGAGGCAAGTGGCCGAAAATGAACTTTATTTGGCTGTTGTGAGCCACAGCCACGTCGTACACACTTTTTATATCCCCAAAAAAAACATTCGTAGAACAGTCCTGCACTGCACCCCTTTTTTCTTACTTATTCTAGATTGTTTTTTTTCCTTCCTGCCAACCTTTCACTCTCCCGCCTCTTCTCGCTCCTCCCACACCCTCTCCCCCGGATGGGTGCATACCCACAGAAAATATCCCTCCCAGCAACATCTGTAACACAATTCCTAAACACGCTACAATATTATATTATTTGTGCCCTGTCAAGTAAAGTTTTACCAAATAAATAAATACATTTTTAAAAATAAATACATTTAAAAATGACACATTGTGTCAGGTTGCAAGACCTGAATCTATGTCCGGACAAGGGGACTTTTATCATTAATAGTGACACAGGCTGAAGGTTGAAGAAACAAAAACAGGTTGTCAGTTTCTAAAAAGATGGGTTTAATGAAATCCCTATTGAAATACTTAAATGCACAGCGCAAGAGCTCCAATATGAGGAGAAACAGGAGGGTAATGTGGTCGTGCTGGCTTCTCCTCAGGTGTGAAAGGTAAGCGCAGGTCTTTGCTATCTCAGGCCACGTCCCAAGTAAACGGCGAGAGGTGGCAAGTCGCTGTATCTGTTTTTCTTTAGAAATTCAACAAGTTCAAATTAATTTAATCACGACTAGCATCTTACTTTGCTTTGTTTTTTAGCTGGAAAAAGAAATTTCAACAGTAAATCCAGTCTAATTATATTTTGCGTGCAGTGTAAAAACATCAAATAACTTTAACTGAAATTGAGCTTTATATGAAGAGAACATTCACAGCGGCTGATGGCCGCATAGCCAGTTAGGGACAGTGAGTAAGAAATCAGAATGTTATCGCAGCCCTTCTGTGGTCGAGTCGTTGCTGGTATCTCATCTGCATTAGGCTGCCTTTAAATAGTTTGCCCATGAAGTGCACTCTGTATGAAGTGCACTCTGTATTGGTCAATGTAACTCTTAGCTATTACAGTCCAGTTAATATAATTACACCATCAGTTTATCATTTTCTCATCCTTGGTGAGAGGAAACAGTAGCCTATAGCTGGTTATGTCTACTCATCACTGTTTTAACCATTATACTACATTTTTGCTATATTTTTGAAAACAAATTGGTTACAGAAACATGGAAACAAAAGAATGCTTATTATATGATTTACCAAAATAATAATAGTGTTTTATATATTCAATGTGAACATTAGCTCTAATTAGCCTCATTCTAAATGGGCTTCAATGCAACATTCGGCCTACTGAAGACCTTTGTCTTGTTTAAGGCTTTATTCAAGTTATTCCAGTAGAATAAAACCACTCATGACAGCAACACTTAATGTTTTCAGTGATGCACATTTTCTAGACTACTCAATATTAACATTTGACTGCTACATCCATCCATCCATCCTTATCCAGTACAGGGTTGGCCTCCATTTGGTGTCCTTCCAGTGGATAGGTAGCACTAGCACCATCCCACCCAGAAACTCAAGGCTGTAAAGTAGGTGACAGCAGGTGGAACAAGATGCTTCAAACGATTTGCATCCTGATTGATTAAATTGATCTTAAAAAGCCAGATGGTTCTAGAATAGGCTGGACTGTGAAAAAGCAACCCGAGGTTTCCTTTCGTGCCATTTTCTCTGTGAACTGCTGCTAAAATTGTTGTTCTGTGAAATAAGTCTGAAAAAGCATCTCACACATATTCTGTTTAATGCCAAGGTTGGCTTCACAGACCTGAATCCTGCTTTGAATCTTTCACAGTTGACATAAGCAGACAGAAGCAATCGTTTCCATTTAAAGGGAAGCCAAACAAATCCAGAAATGACACAAAAGAGGGCCAGAATGAAGACACCCCCCTACACCTCCCGATGTTTGGATTGTAAGGGAAACCTGTGCATGAAGATGGGGGTGCGACAGGGCTCGGTGCATATCAGAAAGGCGGGGAGCAGAAAAAATAAGCAGGCCTGCATTATGCAGCTCTGAGACAGGGCTTGGAGTGGGCAAACAGAGTGGGCCTTCCTGGCAGGCATGAAGCTGCATTCCCAGTAAATAAGCTTTACTGGGATAAAAGTGCGTGGTGACCTCACGGGTCGACCTATGACCCCGGCTATGTTTTTCCAAGGAAGAGCCTGACCTTAAGCTTTTAATCCTGCCGGTTTGTAGGGCCAGCCGGGTAGCCCGCTGGGCCAGCCACGCCCCCTCCTGTGTTTTGGTTGCGGCTCACGCTGCTATTGCAGTGACCCCGCTGACCTCTCCCCACTGGTCGTCCCCGGGGCTCCGTCAGTGAAAGCTGCTGAGGCTGAGGCTCTCCGGAGCAGCCCAAGACACTCTCAGGGGTCAGGGGTGACACGTTACAGGCATGTGCACACCTCAGCCAATCAGTGACACCTTTTCATCTTACTTTACTTTCAGTTTGCCACTTAAGGTCATGGGATTCTGAGCAACGGCTGAGTCATTGTACATTTTTTTCTGTAAAGTTTTAATCTGCAGCCTAAATGCTTAAGCCAAAAATTATCTTCCTCCTGCAGTCTAACTATTAATTTACTGTCCAATCATGTGAATCTGTTTATATGTTTTTTCACCAATAGTTTAATGAAGACACCATTAAAGCAGCTGTAATTAACTAGTATGGAGTGCTTTCAGCGCTAGCCATTAGGATTATCTGTACAAAGAATATTTCATCTGAGGGGCAGTATGTGGTTACAGGGAGAGGAGTAGTCACCTCTCCCACCATTCTGGAGATCAGCAGAAAGACGGATCGCTGTTTCCAGCAGTTTTTATGAGTTCAGTCTTCAGTCTTGTTTAATACAGCATATTTCAGCAAGTCTGTCACAGAGTGCTTTACCACTCCAGGCAACATAAAAAAACAGGGGAATCCAATTTGGCAGGATGGGTAAAACATTCAGTGACCTCCTCAAATAATATGATCGAGAAATCCTACTGGGAAATTGCATCTGTAAAACTGGCATCCCATGCAGGGTGTTACCCCGTCATGTGCCTTAAGCTGCCTGGGATAGGGTCCAGGCCCCTCGTGACCCTGAGCAGGACAAATGGTTGGAATATGGATGGAATTGTGTCTATAAAAGTGCAAATCATCATCTGCTGCTCTTCAGATCATCCATTGATTAAGCTCAGCTCTCCCTTTCAGAAGAAGCACTTTCAGTAGAGATACACGGTGTGGACCAGCTTCCTGTCAACCTCAGGTCAGCTACTTACCCCCAGGGTGGTACAGGGTGCCCCTGCCCTTCCTCTGCCCTGTGAACCGCCGCCATAACACTCGCCTCTCAAATTCCACGCCGGGTTGAAATTCTACCCCAAGCCCCCTATTTACTTGGTCAGTATGTTTTCCATCCCATACGGACGCTCAAGAGTAATTAAATTATGATTCATTGTGTAGCTCAGTCGGTCAGAAGCAGATCAGGGTTTCCTATCCAGCATAGTCATGTGACCAGCCTGCTACAACTGATCATGTTGTTTTTGTGATACATTTTCTTGGTCTCAGAGTGATTTATGCATTGTGTCAAATTATTAGAAATTATTTAGTGTGTCATTTGCACACTGCACTGTACATTTTCCTGCTCTCCTTCTGACATCTGTTGCACATCCAGTCACAATGAGGACCTTGAAGTCTACATATTTATTTTAGACGCTTAACAGTGTTCTGTTCTCACTTTTTTCCCATAGAAAATGCTGGAGGTGATATAAATGAATGATGCTCAGCACTGATAGAAATCAAGAGGGTTTTCCTGAAGGTTTTCTATTATTCTATTTTGTTTATCTTTTCTGAATCTTTAATTAATATTATTCAATTCAGTTTTTTAGGTTTTAGGTTTATTTTGAGAAAGTGTTAATAGTATATATTTAATTTACTTGTGTAGCTTCTCTGCTTGATAATAAGAACTCAGTTTTTATGTATCTCCCCTGTGTGCCGAGGCAGTATCCAGTAATGAAAGTGTAATGCAAATCACTCAAGGAATGTCTTTAATTTAAAAACTTAATTTAAATCCATGAATTCTGCTCTGACAGCCTGGAATCCACACAGAAACTCTTTTGTTGTAATACAATGCATTGGGGTTGTACTCTCCCAGCAATACTTTCACTCATTGGATCTGATCAACTGACTGCACTAGATGAGATGTTTTCTCTCGATGGCTCTGCCTTAATAGGCTGACATTTACATGACAAGCAACATCACACATATAACCATGAGATATAGTTCAGCATTTAGGAAGTGTGCTTGGATTAGCCTTGTTTTCCTACCAGGTGTCCCATCATTATTAGACTTTTGCGTCACATGCCATGTACAGCTGTGGGGAGCTCCTGTTTGTAGCTGCGAATGTGTATGCGAATGGCGTGTGTGCGAATGGCGTGTGTGCGAACCCAATGAAGATGGGTGTCTTCATTGACACTTTGTCAAGTTATTACATAATGCAGCATTATTATCTAATGCGTTGTAACACGGGTACAGAAAATGGATGGATGAATAGGTGGATGGATGATGTAGGGTTCTGCTAGGGAGAAAAACACGTGAACACAGATGTTACAGGTATTTATTATTCAAAGCAAGACAGACATGCTTCTTCCTGGGGCTGTCAAGGAGCTCACAACGAGTCATTCTGGCCATCGAGCTATAAAATAACATTATACGCAGACTCATCACAGGCATCAGCCGTTTCCCTTCAAAACCACGATCGAGTTCTTCTCTGAAAATGACTACAACTGCAGCAAATTGCTGGTTTATTTGGAAAAAGAGGGAGAGTTTACAAAGCTTTCTCGTTTTATATAGGTTGCCACATTAAACACTGCAATGGCAAGGGGGGACCGGTGTGTGTAGATGTTAACTAGCGTCATGTTTTTGAAGAGGCCCATTAATGCTGAATGGTATATGAGAGGAATCAGCCTTTACACTCAAGCTACAGATGTGTTGGAGATATGAACTTTATATTATCTGTTTTAAGAAGCAGGGGGTAGAGGCCCGGAGGCCATCCCAGACAGCAGTGGTAGGGACAATCTCGGGACAGGACACCGCTCTGTCACAGGACACTCTCGGGGCAGGACATCGGTCTATCACAGGACACTCTCGGGACAGGAAACCGCTCTGTCACAGGACACTCTCGGGACAGGACACTGGCCTATCACAGGACACTCTCGGGACAGGACACTGGCCTATCACAGGACACTCTCGGGACAGGACATCGGTCTATCACAGGACACTCTCGGGGCAGGACATCGGTCTATCACAGAACATTCAAACAATCACAGTTGGATGTATTTAGCTTGTTCTTACATTATAGTTGAGCCCTTTATACATTACAAGTACTACTGCACTTAACCCACAGAGATGTAATAATTTACAATGCAAAGGTTTTTAAAATAATTATAAATACCCTTTAATCCTTTATAGTCAACACAGTAAAATTCGGAACTTCTGCAAAACCGAAAATCATTTCTGTGAGGAAAAAGAAATCCCACTTTCTCGGCCATCCTGCCTTTGATTTTAATGATAATTTGCTTGCTTCCCAAAACACCTAATGTAAGCGCTTTATGCAGCCAGGTGTTTTTGATATAAATACACAAGCCGTGCTTCCTACACTGGGGCACTGTGCTGGTTCTCATGATGTCAGACATCACACATTGGTTTCTAGCTGTATAACAGAGCCTTCATGTCTTATGCTCGGCTATAATAAGTAAAGCTCTCAGACTGTCTCTACCAATCAAGGTCAGTGATATTTTGGAATTTATCATTTCTGATGGAACAGCTGGAATGGACCACACTGTTTGATTATCAAATGAGAGATGGTTATGGAAACAATGTCTCTGCATAGTGTCCTATCCTTCTCTGGAAGGCCATTTGTGTGTCCTTTGTCCCTACACCCACAATACACCCCCAAATGGGGTATGCATGGAGACAAAAAGATCAGGGAGATCCTGATCTCTGGCATCTCCAGTCCAGCAGTTCAGCTGTGCAGAGGAACTTATAATTACCGAGGGTGAAATCAGCAGCCCAGCACAAATGTTGTCCCAACCATGTCTCTTTTCTACCCTTCTGTGGTTTTGGCTTTGAAGAGTCTCAAGCTGCAATATCCGGACATGGGCCTGTGGTTGTGTTCTGAAAATGTCCACCTTTTAATGCCTTGCAGAGAAGCCTAAGTCTCAATCACATGATCTATCAGTGACAAAACAAAATGACCAACACTAGGCACCCAATCGACTTCTTTGTTCACGAGAAGCACAGTTCCTGAAAGAACCGGCTGTTTGTGAACCGTACATGAACGTCAGTGCAGCATTTTGACTTTCAAGCTGGAAGATCTCTGCCCTATAGTCCTTCTCCTTTGGCTGCACTCTTGCTAGCAGCTCTTCAGCTCTGCCTCCCCAGCCTGCTTCGAGATTCGCATCTGTCATTTCTGAGATCTGTGCAGGTATTCATCTGGCTGGGGGGAAAATGTACCAGTGTCCAAATGTGATGGAGTTTGTTTGTGCAATTATAGGCAGTTAATGTCATTATATGACCAATTATTGGAAACTCTGAATACTGACCTAATATTTGGGAATATTACTTTTTTAGCACTCTACATTTTATTTTTCTTGGGCCTGACTCTCAGAGTAACATAATTGTCTGTTTGCTTCTTTGTTTATATGTTTCACCCCAGCCTAGGATTCCTCTGTGGGAGGGGGGGCTGGGCTGCCAGCTAATGGAAGAGCCCCCCAAATCCACCAACGTCATTGACCTCTGGGTCCTTGGCTAAAGAAACCACGGGACAGAGAGCCCTAATCATTTGCCTGATAGCTGGGAATGTTCTGGAAGAGACGATAAAAGAAGCCATTTCCAATTAACCGCTAATAAGAGTCATGCTCCTCCTGTAATGGGAGGGCAGCAGCTTGCAAATGGACTCATTCCTCCACAGGCTTTTGAAAGAATGGTCCCCCAGTATTTGACCCGCAGCCCCGCACTCACTGTGCTCTGACCTTTCACTGCCGTACTGTCTCTGTCAGTACACCTGATGGTATATTTGTTAAATTTCTACAGAAGGACTACAGGAAGAGACCAAAGAGGTCAATGAATACAGTGCCAGATTTTAACATGAGTTACAATAATATCCTGTTACAATACTTGTAAATAAACATGAAGTGTGTCCTGTGTTTCTGCATAGACTAAAGAAAGATTGTACAAAGTTGGTTTAACAGGTTAAAAATCACTGAATGTGTTATTCTGTAACCAAGCAGCATGTCACTGAATGTGTTATTCTGTAACCAAGCAGCATGTCAACTGGCTCAGTGATTGCATTTTTCAAACATTATGCATTTGTTCATAATGATTTGTCATTTTAGCATTCAAACAGCAAAATGTGTATATATCTGTGAATCAGATGGTATAGAAGGTGGGCTATACACAGGGCAAAAATCTAGCACCTTTCAGGAGGCTTTATAAAGACTTCTGCAGCGCTTCCTCTAATTTTATTATTATTATTATTATTAAACACAATATGTGACACACATGTAGAATATAGGGAAGGTCAACGTATTCCTCAGAAAGCTTATAGAAAACATCCTTTTATAACTAGACCTGCAATAAGTCGCATTGTGGTACAGTTTACTATTCCACTGTTTTATATATTAGATATTTAAAAAGACCATGGCACACTTTGTACTTGCAATTGGTTAACCTCAGTTAAGGAAGAATTACTGTAGAACGTAATGGAGAGGCAGAGGCAGAGAGACGTTCACAGACAGCTTTCACTGTGATATATGGCTGTCTATTCTCAGTGTTTTTATTAATTTTGTTAAAAGAGATATGTGCCTTAAATGTCTGCTTTCTTCTGAATCCGTCATTCTTTTTTGCTGTTGGTGTAACATCATGAGTGACCTCATGAATTCAGTCACACAGAGCAGGAGAGTGTCGCTGGGCAGAGTCATAGTGGAAACAAAGCACTGTTGATCCTCCTGTTCAGGTACAAGTGACTTCAATTAGAGCTGCGTGCTGAGCTGACTGTGGCAGGGGTCAGGAGGATGGGGGGGGGGGTGCCTGATCTTCAAAGTAACAAACAAGTCTCAGGGTCTGCTTCTCCACGTGTTTGAGGGTGGAAAAACGTGTTATTTGCATTCTCCCATCTAGCATGCCCTAGGTGCCAATACTTTGCACATTTAAAAGCTTACAAAACAACACAAAAGTCATTTAATATTTACAAAGCTTGTTTTTTTGGTAAAAGGGATATCAATTGGGTGTCAGTTTTAAGCACTCACAGTTTCATGCGTAAATGATAGGGAGTTAACAGAGATCAAAGGAGGTGCTGAAAATTCATGCAAATTCACCTACATTAAGTTAGGTCTGTGAGTTCATGGGCACCTTAAGCATGCTTTCCAAGTCTCAGGGCAGGTGTCCGAACACAATAAAAGGTATTATGCAAAACACTGGCAATGAACCCTTTTGTAGCCTTCCCTAAATTATTTATCTTGACATGTTTAGACTTTTGGAAGGCATTTTGAAAATTGGTGACCGAGTTGCTGAAAAATGCTGAGGCTGTCAGTGAGATATTTCATCTTCTGTGTTTACCATTTCACTCCACACAAAGGTCATTTTCAATAACTGTTGCACAAAATTATGTCATAGTTTTACTTGCAAACTATTCTCCCTTTCTAGTGCTGAAATTACGCAGCTGTCCACCATTGTTATTTCAGGGAAATTTCTCATAAAGCATTGAGTTCTTTTTTTCTTATTAACGGAGTTAAATATCCCCGAGGGAGATACTTTTTAAAGTTTTTCCGAGACACAATTGATGATTGTGCGACAACAGAGGACGGCCACATCCCATAATAAAACATCTCAGAGACTCTCTGACTTCATCCAGCTGCCCTCCCAGCCTTAATGCTCCCAGCCCACATCCTCTTCTGTGAAAATTAAAACGTACTTTTCACCGTTACTTAATGGCTCAAGTGCCATGTCAGCCAAATAACCAAGGAGTCACGGGGCCATGCAGAAAAAAAGGGCAGGAAGAATTGATTCTCCTTGGTGTGTTCTGACTTCCGCAGGTTGAGGGATGTAGTTTGGTGAGGGGGAACTCATGTGAGAGGGCTTCGACTGCCCCGGAATCACATGTCCCCTTCATGTCCACCCTTGATCACTCTTTGAGACATTTCACAGTTTGAGGATTCTGAGATTTCAGGTGTTTTAAATTTAAATGCTTAATGCAGTTGCAGTAATGGACCTGCCCGTTATGGGAAATGCATGTTCATTTGGACATTTCTAAGTATGTGATCCTCATTTATTTCACATTTCAGTATAGTGCATGTCAGTATGTTTAGGTTCCGTTCCTTAAAGACCTCTGTGCAGCGAAGCATGTCATCTCAAACTATGGTAATAGTATTAATGGAAATGAAAAATTAGTCGAACACAAGCATAGCTGCTGTGAAATTTTGAAGATTAAATGCCATGTACATACTATACCAGTCTTCTAAACACTTACCTGGTACAGTGTCCCGCTGGATAGCCTGGAGCCTAACACAGGCCCCACAGGGTTACAACATAGGTCCATTGCCGGTCACACCTTTAAAATGGGGGGAGGGGAATCTACATTTTGGGCGTTTAAAATTCCATTTTCCTGATACGGGGGGGGGGGGGGGGGGGGGGGGGGGGGGGGGGGGGGGGGGGGGGGGGGGGGGGGGGGGGGGGGGGGG
>JAODKC010000009.1:24314520-24330410 GCA_026777985.1 Mormyrops attenuatus | reverse complement strand
GCTCTGACACCGGTTGTACAGGGACCGAACAGCCCTTATAAGGCAGCCCGGCACCCCATACTCCCGGAGCACTCCCCATAGGAATCAAAGTTTGCGTCCAAATGATGAAACCTAATCAACACGACCTCACAAAACTGTATGGAGCTGAACACGACCCACAAGTAAAAAATAATTGCAGACTGTCGTCTTAATGCGTAAATGTCTAACTGACTACTACTGATATTTCATCAATTCAGAAATAAGACAACTCTCTCTAAACTCTTTATATTGCACCGCGTGTCAGCCCAATAAATGTTTAGCTAAATTTGTTGTGTTTGCCCCTTTTGTCAGCATGGCGTCTTGCATAGAGGCTCGCATTTGTCCTATGTTTTGTCTTCATTTAGCACAAAGTCACCTTTTCCCAGTGCTTACAAACGCTGCTCTGGCTATAGTCTTTATTGATTAAGCACAGTGGTGAAACCTCTGAACTTTCTGAATTAATCATCTTACAGTAGTAACACCCCATGAGTCAGACTGCACTCAGGGCTAGGCGTGTGCATTAGTAGCCTAAGAGCACCAGTGGTGAGAATGAACCGGAAATCCAGGCTGTAGAACTGATGCCATAAAAAATGAGTACTGAAACCATTTTATATGATACAATCAATACTTTCGATACTTTTGACAACAATGATCAAACAAAGAATTTCAGCATCTTCACAATAACTAGTTTTACTGACTTAATTATGCTGGTTCATTTTGTTGCTGTCTTCAACAGCATTCATGAGAAGAACTAAAATATTAAACAATAAGTAAAAATCTTTGTTCCCTTTCTCAAACTGTAGGCATCCAATTTACCCTCACCCCCCATACATGACAAGAGAGACTGGGTTTGAAAATGACCATATACAAGTACTGAAACAGTACTTATTTATAACCTTAAACAAGCAAAATAGGTAAGTACCAAACCATTCAACATACCTTAATGTCATCCATGTTAGTGTTATGAAGCTTCTCTCTGAAATGCTGATCTTTTTCCAGAAAATCGATGACTTCCCTGAGATAACGGTCATAGTGCAGTCCAGTATCCTGGTGCGAAAATTCACATTTTATACAAATAATGATATACTTTCACTGTTTATACAAATGAAAAAAAAAACCCGCATAAAGAATCTCCCAAAAACAGAAACATTCATTACATACGTAAGATTTGACTTCATACTTCTATTTAGGCACAGTGTGAAAGCAGCTGAAATGAATGAAGCCTTAATTACAGCATCTAGATGTGTAAGATAAGATTACCTCCCAATTTAATGCCAGTCATTGTAAATCAAGAGAGAAATTGCACATCCACTCTTAATAAGATGCACTGCCTGTTAGAATTTTCCCTTAGTAGATGAGCTAAATAATCAGAAATGTGGCATGATTTGTGACTTTCACCTCATAGCTGGTGACACTGGTAACATTTTCCCGTCACTTTATAAACCAGGGTATATGTTGCATAGTGTTTCGGAAACCGCCGTCAGCACGGGTGTTATTTCGCAGGATGCCCACAAAGCTTACCACATTCTGTGGGGGGCCTTGGAGGTTTTCCTGGGGAATCTTCTCCTTGTCCTTTCCCGTATTAAGAGGCACGGCCTCCAAGCCGACCAACAAACTCAGGAGTATAAAAGTGTAGGGGCACCAGCGCCGGGTCCGCCGCATCTGAAAATGCCGACATCTCCCTTTTACACCACGATCCCAATGCCCGACCCGTCTCCCACTAAAGACGGTGCTAGAGTAAGCATGGGTATATTTTTGTACACTTTGAAAATCAACATCGGCATCAGTCAATAACAGGGCAAAGTAATTGTCATTTTCATTGTTGGATGGCAGATCCATTATTTGGACTGGGAGTAAACATCTAGCAAAATCGAAAGACCAGTGCAGTACATCTCGCACTTTTTCTGCATATGGATACATTTAATATTATAGGCTGCAAAGTATACTATATTCATTTATCTATCAATGTCACTGACAGGGTAGGTTGTCCTTCTTTACATATAATAAGAAGAGTCCGAATAGGGCAAAAACAGGCTCCGTTAAATCCGCTATACGAATTCAGTTGTCGGACAAGCGATCTATATAATCATTTTTCAACTACACATCGTATTTCTCCGATTTGTGAACAGTAATAAATAGGCGGTTGCTTAGCAGCCTTGTCGAATTACAAACGCAGACTTACTTTTTCAGGCAAGTGGATATAAAACAAGTTTGTCTTCCAGCTTTTTCTTAGTCTTAGGATCTCTCTTTCTTCGCAGTAAATGACCCCCCACTTGAATAGTAGTTAATTTTTAAACAAGCTACCTCTTAGCAGCACACTACGTACCGTGAAGCACCTAAGCCAAACCTCCGCCTTTAACTAAATTAATTGGCTAAACTTGTGGTTTTTCCACTGCTGTGAAGTTTAATTTTGGCAGCCTATTGAGCAACTGCTGTGTCAGTTAAATGGCTGGCAAGTCCGGTTCCCTATCAAGTTGCGTTGTAGTTACGATTCCCCAGCAAGTTCTGCGAAGGCATCGTTAAATCCTACCAAAATACATTTATTAATATTCCGCGTAATACTGTATCTTGGGGATTATAGTATTTAAAAGGCACAAATTAATTTGGAATTAACGTCCGGTTTCGGTGTGGGATGCCTGCAAACTAATACGCCGTAAAACATATTCATTGGAATGAAATCCTCATGAAATCGCTCCCTAGGAGGTATTCATGATGTATTTTGAGCATTAATATTTAGTCAAGGCTGCTTCCCATATTACTCCTGAGCTGCTTTTCCTATAGTAAATTATAGTAAATTTGACTTTTAAAATTAAACAAATCTTAAAATGGGTTTTGGGGATGTTCAAAACGGTTCGTGTTAATGATCTCAGTCTAGACCTTATCACTGATGGATAATACAAAAGTTCACACCAACTGAGATCACAAAGTTTATAGTTCAACAGGACGGTAACACTGCACAGTTATACTTCCCTATTGTATTCCTTCAGTCTTGCCTCAGTTATTTATTCTACTACCAAGATCAAATGTATTTATAACCGATTTGTACGAGGAGTGAACTGCAAGGAAAGCCCCGATTAATGGCAATGAAGATTTTGTAACTGAACGATCACTACAGACGTATCAATCATACGCCGGGGGTCCACTTAATGCAATAAACAGAAAAAAAAACGTACGTCTGATAGCACACAAAAATTATTCATACATAACATGCTTGCTCACTACTTTTCGTTGTTAATACCTGACGGCGCTGCCGTCGTGATGCAATTTCCGGTGGGGACGGTAACATCCGGGCAGCCTCGTTCTGGTCTTCCTCTTCCTCTCGAACGCCATCATGGGTCGTATGCATGCTCCCGGGTAAGATACTGTTTTATTTTAAAAATACATTCTTTAGTTTATATGCTCAGGGTATCGCAAACTACATATACGGAGTTCTACAATGTTTTATCAGGTCCATAAGAAAGTGTTTTTCCATTCACCATCTATATCCCCCGTTACTTATTAACGATGCATGCCCCATGTGGCGTTATCGCCAGGAAAATGGTCCGATTTGATTTCTGTGTAAGTCACGAATAGGAATTAATGTGTCGGTCTGTTTGTAGTCAGATTCGATGTCGCAGTAGCGGACATTTTGTAGTAAGGAGGACACTTATAAACGAGCTTTAGCCAATTGAAAAGCTCTCGAATCGGTCATCAGTGATGAAGGCCGCGTGGCAGTCCGTGAACCGCGGGGTGGTTGGTGGAGGCGCATATTGCTGATTGTCTGATGTGCTGCAAGTCAGGTATAGCTGTCAGCATCCTTCTTTGCTTCGCATAGCAATTTTTTCCTTTGTTTTTTACGAATTTGAGAAATTAAGTGAAATGATGCAACATTTTTCTAATGTTATCCTTACAGAAAGGGCTTGTCCCAGTCCGCGCTGCCATACCGACGCAGTGTTCCCACTGTGAGTTCTTAACAGACTTCGATAACATTCACTGTTACCATGATCCTTAAGTTGGTACAGTTCTCAAGTTATTCTCTCTCTCTCTCTCTGTCTAGTGGCTGAAACTGACGTCTGACGATGTGAAAGAACAGATCTTCAAGCTGGCGAAGAAGGGCCTGACTCCCTCTCAAATTGGTAAATTACCCTGATTGATTTTTTTTTATGTTATTGATATTACGTGTGAGGGATCTGGTAGGTGAAACGTCTGGGCTAATCACACTGGTTTTGTCAGATGTGAGTTTTTTTTTTTGCATCGATCTATTTGATTTAGATTGAGTGCTGAATATCATTAGACTTTTATTATCAATGTAGTGGAGCGTCTGGTTGTAAAGAATGTTCTGCTTTTAGCTCTTAGTAATTTGAAACATGTCTTTTATCCAGTAATCTTTGTAAATTGTAATCTTGCTTATTTCTCCAAGTTGACCAAAATGTGCATTAATTTCACTTTTCATTTACCTCCATATTGTCCTTCATTTTTAAAAGTTGGTTGCACACCATATATGTGCTGCTGTTGATTTCTGGTGCTTTCTTAGTATGTCGACAAAAACTGTGCGGAGTAATTTTTAAATGCTAAGAGTTTTGATGTGCGAGTCATTTTCATTTCTTTGAATGTAAACCTGCATTTTATGTTGGTCTCCTCAGTCTTTAAGGCATTTCATAAATGTTTTTGAGTGACCTGGTTTGAATCAAATGTTGACTCTTGTTGTTCAGCTAACTATTCAGTTTGCACTTCACTTTTGAAATGTTTTTGGAAGGGGCTTTGCAACTTGTAAAGTTTACTGAAAAGTTACAGAATGGTAAAGACAGAACTTTGGATCGATCTAAACACTATCAGGTCATGCACAATTATGAGGCGCAGGGCAAATTGTTTCATTGCAACATTCAGAAAACTATTGAAAAAGCATTTTTGTATCCACCAAAGTCTACTTTCATTTCACTTTTCATTTACTTCCATATTGTTCGTCAGTTTTAAAAGGTGGTTGCACATTCATCAGTCATTAACATGGGGTACATCCGAAATTGCAATACTTGAACAGTAGATGCTGAGTTTTGTCAGAAGCCTATGACTCGACTGTTCTTGCAGTACGTTTTGTGTGTATGCATGAGAACATGCATTCAAATACACGGTGGTCACCATCTTGCATATTACCGGACCCCATGCTTACCAATGACGTGGTTTGACCCCTGTGAAAGTTAAACTTGCAACCAAAAATACATATTCGAGTCAACTTATGCAACTGGGTATTGTTTTCTACTTAAATTTGTACAGAGACGGCATATCCTCCACATCTTCTGAATGAGTGACATTCCTCATCTCTGGTTGTAGTTCCAGTGGCCTTGTGGGATTGCTTAATGTCCACTGGTTGCACATTTTGTAGAATGTAGCATGTCATCGGGGTACCGGTCGCCTATAGTCTCATATATACTGAAGATTTGGACAAACTGCTCACTTTCCATACTGCATTTTGTCTGTTACATAGCAACCAAGTATGCAGTTTCAGACACACCTTTGAGCTAATCTTGCCCCACTATAAACTGCTGATCTGTTCTATTCAGCAGCTGTTCCTTTAAGGCACAGGTGTCAGACTCTAGTCCTGGGGGGCCAGAGCCCTGCACATTTTTGGGTTTCCCCTCGTTTAACACACCTGATTCAACTTCTTGTGCTAATTACCACATAGCTGTTGAACTGAATCATTTGTGGTGGAACAGGGAAAGAACTAAGCTACACAGGGCTCCGGCACTCCAGGACTGCAGTTTGACACCCCTGCTTTAAGGTGTTGATAGAGTGCAGTGTCTCTGATACGTGTGTTCCAGGTGTCATCCTGAGGGACTCCCATGGTGTGGCTCAGGTGCGCTTTGTCACAGGCAACAAAATCCTCAGGATCCTTAAGTCCAAGGGTCTGGCCCCTGACCTGCCTGAGGACCTCTACCACCTGATCAAGAAGGCTGTTGCCGTGAGGAAGCACTTGGAACGCAACAGAAAGGTTTGCTACCCTGTGTTTAGCACACTAAAGCCTTTAAGTCTGGAGAAACCACATAACTTGTCTGAACCGCCTTGTTTGCCTTTGAAATTTCAGTGTAGGGTATCGAAATTCATGTATTGGTTTGTTTTTTTGTAGGACAAGGACGCCAAATTTCGCCTGATTCTTGTCGAGAGCAGGATCCACAGACTGGCTCGTTACTATAAGACCAAGAGAGTCCTCCCACCCAACTGGAAGTAGTATGTACTAAGCTTATTTCTTAAACAGTCAGGTTAAGGAGTTTCCTTCTAAAACGCTCCTGTAATGTATAGGTCTCTGTGTTCTCCAAATGACTTTTACGCATAAAGTGGCCTAGACAGCACATTTCATTGTCCCATTCTCCACCTGTGAGAGATGAGATATTTCTGATGTGCCAGATCAATGCTGGAGGTCAATTAGCAGAGTGGCTGCAAAGTGCCATTCCTGCCAGTCCCCTTCGTACAGCTCTGTGGCCCTAAATTTATGATTCGGCTGAGAAAGCAGTAAATCCTGTGTTTAATTTTCTGTGTGCAGGATTCAAACCGTAGTCCTGTAGGTTGTTAAACTGGGACAGTCCCACTGCGTATGCTTAACGTTAATTATCTCACTAAATGATATTTAAGGTATAGTTAACATCAGTGTTTCTCAACCTTGTCCTTGGGGATTCCAAGACCTTCCATGATTTTGCTCGTTCTCGGCTCCTTGCCAGACAGTCCACATTTTTGCTACTGGGAGATGGGAGGGAGCAAAAACATGAATTGTCTGGTGGTCCACAAGGACCAGTTTGAGAGAGACTGCTTTACATTACCGATGTGTGGGCTAGGCTTCTTACCTGTCACTGATTTGATGTCTCTCTTAATCCGCAGTGAATCCTCTACGGCTTCTGCTCTGGTGGCATAAATTTCTTTGCTTTTTTGACCAATAAAACTTGTTTGGAGGAAAACCTTGCCTTGTCTTATTTTGTACATTGGTTGCTGACTTTAATATGAAAATGGGATATTCAAGCATTGAGTATGCAGTTGTCATGCAGCCTACTTGTAGACTTTTACCTCAAATAATGCCTTCATTTCTGTGTGTATGTAAAATTAGCTCTCAGTATGACAGTAAGGTTGTAGCTCCTTGTCCTGCGTTATAACTGACCTAATCCTTGTGTGCAGAGTAGAGCAGAGTACAGTAGAGCTTGCATTGGGTACTCCTCAAAGTCAGGGTCAAGCTGTCAGCCTTGACAAGTGATTAAGGCAGCTTCACAACAGGGGGTATGACCCTCTGTGCTGTAGGTTTGTGCCAGAAATCCTTAGGTGAAGCTTAATGGCGGTAGCTTAAGGGCTGTTTGAAGTCTCAGCAGCCTGTCATACCACAATACTGAGCTGTATAGTCATTATAATTAGTACATGTACTGCCACAGTCATCAAAAAGTGCAGCCAGTGCACTCAGATTCAGGGCTCTCGACCACTGGTTTGGAGCCTGTGAAAATACCGATTGGTAAAATTTACTGAGGATGCCCCCACTGCCCCGCCCAGCCTTCGACATGATAGTCAGGCCTTGTGGCCTTTGATGTAGAGCATATGCAGTCAATACAGTTTGATGTAAACAATATCAACAGGTAAGCTTACTTCTGGTGTGCAGTAAGTAGATTACAGTGTAATGAGTGGGGTGGGTGTGGTCCGGAGTGCATGGTGTCCAGGGTCAATGTACTCCAATGAGTAGCATCTCTGTATTAGAATCCAAGCTATATTAACATAACTATTGAAGGACCTGATTATCTGTTTGAAGTGTATTAAGTTAGGGCTGCACCTAAATTTTGCAGGGTGGTAGATCTCCAGGGACAGGAATGAGCAGCCCTGATGGAGAGTGAGCTCTGGTTGTGAGGCCTCGGTCTCTATCAGCCTTTAGTTGTACTGTTGTTCAAGTCTAGGTTTTTGCTGGGAGCTCCTCAGCAGCTCTATGTCGACATTGCCATTTGGGCCGGTGACAGTGGCATCATCTGCAAATATAATGATGCAGTTGCTGCTGTGCTGTCACAAGTGATTTGAGAGTACAGTGTAGTTACGGTGTTCATTTTAGGACATCCTCAGGTCTCAGGAAAAAATCCGTCAGACTTTAGACAAAACGGCATCAGGTCTCAGAATTAGACAAAACGGCATCAAAACAAACGGACTCAGATAAAACGGCATCAGAACAAACGGACTCAGACAAAACGGCACCAGAACAAGCTTTGATTTTTTTTCAGCCTCAACACGTCATCAAGCACGACAGCGGATGGAGGGAAACAGTTCGATTTAAATTATATTATTAACACTGGAAATAGACGTTAATAATGTATTTTTAATTCTACAAGAAGGGATGTTAATAGCATGTTAATTTTATTATTTCGGTGTGAAAATCTCACTTTAATACGGAGCCCCTGAAGTCCCATAGGGTGATTTTTTTAATCGTGTGCGCACAAGTTATTCTGTGCGACAAGACTGTGTGTTTGAGGCCGACAGTAATATGAAAACTATGTCTCGGCGTCTAAACAAATCGAACTGGAAAGGCATTCATTTACAGTCAACAAGCAACACCATGAACTATTTTTCCATTTTTAAAAATACTGCGAACTCTGTTTCTTTGCCATTAAGGCTGAATTATACAGTCCGTGTGTATGGTCGCGACACAGGTGAAGCGACATTTTTTTCGGTCAATATCGGTAATCATAATAAATCTGTATATAATAATACTATGATAAACAGGTACAGTAAATAAAATAGATGTGTCAGTAATAACAAAAAATGTTAGTGGAACTCGGTGAGGCGAAAAAATCAACAAACCAATTAAAGTGGCAAGCATAATCTGTCTTAACGCTACCGAACAAAGCATCAGTGTCAATATTAGTATGCACAACCTTATATTCCGCCATATTCGAATAACTCATCAAAAGTACTACATACTAACTTATATAACTTGGTCCCAAATTATTGCACGCAGGCTATATCACCCTATGGGATTTCGGGGGCTCCGTATTAAAGGGAGAATTTCACACCGAAATAATAAAATTAACATCCTTTCTTGTAGAATTGAAATACATTATTAGCGTCCATTTCCAGTGTTAATAATATCATTTAAATCGAACTATTTTCCCTCCATCCGCTGTCGTGCTTGATGACGTGTTGAGGCCGAAAAAAAAAATTGTCTAAGTCTGATACCTGATGCCGTTTTGTCTGAGTCCGTTTGTTCTGATGCCGTTTTGTCTAAGTCTGATACCTGATGCCGTTTTGTCTGAGTCCGTTTGTTCTGATGCCGTTTTGTCTAAGTCTGATACCTGATTCCGTTTTGTCTGAGTCCGTTTGTTCAGCCGTTTTGTCTTAAGTCTGACGGCTTTTTTTCCTGAGACCTGAGGATGTCCTTAAATGAACACCGTATAAAGGAATACCGGAATACATCCATCCATCTTCCGACCACTTACCTTGGTCAAGGTCATGTGGGGGCGCTGGATGGGATGCCAATTTTAAGGATCCAGATTAAGCAATTATTTACACCCTTAATGAAAGATTAAGGTCTATTGGTCATACTTGTTTTTAATAATTACCGTAAGTGTACTGAGACTATTGGCCACACGGGGGCATTATTTGACAAACTACAATTAATTTTTTTTTAAATTCGTATTCTTAATCAGTGGTCGCCATCCTTGCCCCTGGAGATCTACCACCCTGCAGAGCCCTAATTTAACATGTCTGATATACATAATCAGCCCCTTCATTAGCATCTCACTATTAGAACCAACTTAGCTTCAACATAGCTGGCTCAAATACTTATCTGTATCAGACATGTTAAATTAGGGCTGTACTAAGCTCTCCAGGGTGGTAGGTCTCCAGGAGCAGGGCTGCTGAGCACTGTTCTAAAGCATGGTAAATGCTTGCACATGAACTTTCATTTTGATAAGACATAACTTTAGTTATTTAAAAAAAGATATGCTGATATGAAATTGCACTTCATTCTACAGGTCTGTTATTTTCACAGCGCCTGCTGTTATCCACAGAGGTTGCACTACATCCATGGAACCAGTAATGTTTTCACATTATAGTGTATTAATCCTTGAGGAAACTGCACTGCTTAAATGCTCAAATTTGCTACATTCAAAGAAACACTACTGTGGGATTGCAGGCAAATTTTAATATACGTCTTACAAATCTTCAGTGCTTGAATGTGCCTAAAATAAGAGAAGCACAAGAACATTTCTCTTACTCTGATGCTACTTGATATATTGTTCTGTGTTACAAGAAGGTCCAGCTTGGATTTTTGCTTAGCTTCCACTTGAAAGACATGTTGTTCTCCTGCATTAGACTCTTATTAAGCTACATGCACTTTACATGATTTATGGATGCAGGGTTAGTGAGGAGAAAGTTTGTAAGGTCTGCCTGGTAATATCATTGTTATGTAAGTGTCTCCAGTGAACCCAGGCATGCATTATTTAAGCTACATTTACATAAGAGACAAAGAGGAATCTCACTGAGTGTGTGAGTGTGTGCGTGCTCGTGTGTGTGCACGCGCATTCCAGAAGCGGCACTTTAGAGCACGCCACCCGCGCGGGGATTATGCAGTCGCTGTGTGTGTATCAGGGCTGCGGGCACTGCGTCTGACACTGTCCTCTGCCACACTCAGAATGGGAGGGGGGCAAAGGGAGGTCCTTGCATTTAATTGGCTGCTCAGCAGCTGCGTCCTGTAAGGGGGGGGGGGCATTAACATCGAGTCACCTTGACGCACCGTGGATCACCGGCAGAGGAGCGACGGCCATTACGTCGCAGAGCTGTATGGGACTGTGCCAAGCTCCTGTCAAGAACATTCTGGAAGTTTTGTAAGGCTCTTGATGGGACTGTTCGGCAGTCTGCCCCCCCCCACCCGCTCTGCAGCTCAGGGCACAGCTGGAGTCTGTTGACACTACCGCCTGGTCAGTGTGGCAAGCAGGAGGCCAGATGGTGACAAGCGTCTCTGGTCTCTGTCACCTTGTCTTTCCTATTTCAAGACGTGTCAGGCTTTACAGAGTGTGACACAGTCTCTCTTCCTTTGATGTGTGGCACTCAGAGGGCTACAGAGCCAGGATCCTGCTTCACTGGGGTGTTTCCCTCTCCTTCCTAAAGCACCATGCAGGCTGGTCTGCTCAGAAGATGGAGCACCTGACTTCCATGGCACTCTGTAATTTTTGTAGTGCATGATACTGCACACAGTTGAATATGGACTGAAAAATTCTGATGTGTAATAAAGCACTGGCTGGTGGAAATTTAGTTATTTGCCACTTGATCCCTTAAATGGCCCTGAAGATTTATTACTCTGTTTACCACTGGAAATACACCGCATCTAATTGGCTGATATGTGTAACGTATACAAATCCCATCTTATGTGACTGTCACTTTTTACAATTTAGAAATATAAAGAAATACAACTTACGAAAAATTAAAAATATCAAATGTTATCACCAAAAACCACAATGAGGATGTAATCAGATTTTAGGCAAACTCAGGGGGGATCGTCTGAACAAAACTCTTGTTCTGTCATTTTGTCATGAGACCAAAACACCACAACGTCCTTCTAAGACCAAATTTCCTGTTCCAGTTTTAAGCTGAACTAGCTTAACTAGAGATAAACTTTAAGGCTTGTAAGTGATATTTGGCCATACATTTGCTAACCCCAAAAGAAATAATCAAGGTAAAGTTTCGGTAAACTGAAAATGCTAACTCCATCGTAAAATGAGCCAGCTTGTTTGACATTCTCCTTATCCTCCTCCCTGTCTCCTAAAATAGCACCAGGTAACAATAGGAAAGCAAAAGCGAAGCTGCATTGATGGCGAGCACAAGATAGGGCTGATCCAGTGAAAGAGCCTTAATGCTGGGCTATCACCCTGCACTGGTACATTTCAAGCTGCCCAGATGGATAGCACTTTAAAGCAGGGCATTCTACTTAAGTGGCTCTATAATGTAATATAAGCATATGCGTGTCTTTTATATACTTCAACTTTCATTATCATATGCATTCAGTGCAACACTCCAATGTCATCAGATGACAGAGAGTCTCATGTAACAAGGGTAAACCCTGATAATGCAGTACTGCCACAGCTTTTACTGTGGAGGAACATTATTGACCGATAACACATACGCCATACACAAGCCTGACATCATTTCTTTATAGTCAACATTCTTATTATTAAAATTATTCGTTTGTTGCAATATACCACATGCATTTTGTATCTCCAGCTTCACATACAGTCAGCAATACTTCGCTGAAGTTACATTAAAAATTCATCCAGAAAGACCACGTTCACTGGATGAAAGGCATCCCTTGTTCTGTTCTTGTGCCGGATATTGCGGGTCGATTGATGATACTATTGTTTTACCACGTCCACGGACGGGATACGGGACAAAGTATACTGCAGGAAGACGTAAGTTTAACATCCTGACTGGAGGTGGCGATTGGTTAATAAAGGCTGGGGTAATAAAGTCACTTTCACAAACCCTTGTACATACAAGAGTCATTTAGCTTAAAATCACTGCATGTATTTCTCTAATGTAGATCAGCGTTACTGCAGGGAATAATGCAGCAATAAAAAGACGAGCCGGTGTCAAATCGCTTCTCTTACCTCTAGTCAGACAGCAACCTGCAGGCATCAGACAAGCCTGTAGTAACCGGTTACAAAGGGTAGAGGTAGGTTATCCGGGGGCATGGCGATTTAGATTTATTTTAGTTCATCTCAGTTTTGACGTCCTTAATGTTTTGACGTGGCACTCGTTTTGTTTTATTATAGACCAAGTATTGCGAGATGTGGTCACGTCTAAAGCATTCAAGGTTTGATACTTGCGGTTTCACAGCGATGAATTTACAGCGTCTTCTGTGGTGTCCGGGACGCTGGGAAATGTGCGAGCTCATCACATCTCCATGCTTTTTAATCATCGGCTCTACATATTCTGTTTCAGGGACAGGAAATTGCCGAATACGAGGATTTTTAAATATCTGACACCGGTCAACTAAATATTTAAAGGACCTGCGAACGACTTCAGTACATATAAATCTTTATCTGCATTATGTGCAATGCCCTTGAAATAGGTACAGTAGAAACGCTTTTGGATTGTTGCATGGAATATATATATATATATATATATATAAAGCCGGTAGCAAGGAATGCCTATCTTAGCTTAAGGATTGCGAAAGTTTAACAGTATTAAACTAATCTTGCAATTAAGCCGAGTCCAAGTATGTTTTGTATATAGTTCTCCGAACTGCATCCAAGGAAGCTGACATCTTTGGAAGTTGTCCCCCATTTTTGGTCGGCAAAGACGAGGACTAGGAAAGACAGGACGCACCTTTTCCCACTTGGCCCTTCCCCTTTAATTGCTGCGTCGCCCTTGCTCTCACTGCTGGATCCTGCCCGAATCCCTGGAGACTCCATGGAGCGGAGGATGAAGTAGCGCTCCAGACCGGGATCATGGCGGCAGCGATCGGCCGGGACACCCTACCTGATCACTGGTCCTACGGAGTCTGCAGAGATGGAAGGGTCTTTTTCATCAAGTCAGCATCCACTTTGCTGCTAAGCTTTTCCAACCTACTCACTTCCAAGAAAATTTGCATTTGCAGACAGTGTTTGCGTTTTTTCTTAGTAACAGGTGTTTCTGTTTTCCTTGCAGTGACGAAACTCGCACCACTACTTGGCTCCATCCTCGCACTAGTGAACCTGTCAACTCTGGGCATATGATCCGCTCAGGTACTGGTAAAAAAAAATCATTAGGCGGTCGATTGCGACACTACCATGTGCGTGATCGAAGTAAGTGTCGAGACAAGGTTTCGTGCATTAACAGCAAGATCTCACGGGTTGTTTTCTTCTGTAGACTTACCACGGGGCTGGGAAGAAGGTTTTACAGAAGAAGGAGCCAGCTACTTTATAGAGTAAGTACTATGTCTTTTTAGACGACTGTGCATTGTGAATGAATTAGGTGAACCCAATGACCGCGCTACATTTTTCATTTATGTCTTATAAAGTTGAATGTCACGCCGATATATTGACCAACCACGGGATATTGGTCCAGAGGCGAACGTCAGCATTTGTTGCAGTTATCCTGTGTTCATCAGAAAAAAAGCAGTCACCATTTCTTAGGCAAGTTCTGTTTAAATGGATCAAAGTTTACACCGGATACCAATTGTAAAATGATCTTTGGTTTTTCTTTTTTTATTTTATTTATGTAGGTCTATTAAAGTTTTCTGTGTTTCTGTGTCCCAATTCCTGTTTAATAAGAAATTCCAGTTTTCTCCCTACAAAGCAAGGACGGTGGTAATGGCATGGGGGTTTTGGCTGTGCACACAGAGGTTTCTCTGAATTCTTTGGCAAAGCTACCTAGCCAGTTAATGTGTCACGGCCAAAAAGAGAAAGTGGTTTTGAGTATTACCAGATAATCCCCCCGCCCCACCCGCGCCCCAGCTAAGTGGTTGTGCCCCCCTCTTGAAGATTGCCGTGAATCATTTACCAGCCACGCAAATGTAGAGGGTTGTGTCCTTAAATACAGCCTGGCTGTGTGTTCGTGCCTCGTGAAGTTTCCATGTTCACGTGAGTGCCCACATCTATTCACACAGTCCAAAGATCGAGAGGAGGTAAACACATGACTTTAAATTGCTTTCTGTGTCTGCCTTGTGCTGGGCGGCCCTCCAGTTCCCCGTGTTTTCTCATTTACTCCTAATAGTTCTGTGAAAAGGCCTTACGTCACTGCATGGCCCAAGGACATACAACATACTAAACCCAAATTATATGTGAAAGGTTTTTAACCAACAGCTCTGTGCTATTTAAGTTGTTGGTAAGAACTGGGTGCCAGATAGTGTAATTCAGTTGTATGGTCGAGTCTTTAGTATGTAACGACTCCCAAGAACTACCTTCTGCAGAATTCTTGTTTTTAGTAAGAGAAGAGAGACATTTTATGTAAAATTGCACCTGTGCACAGCCCTGTGCTTTCTTCGCTTTGCTCCTAGTGTTTCACCCAGTGAGGTTTGTTGTGCCCTGTCTTATGTCGGCAGTTTTTGTTTCTGTTACTCTCGCACAAAGTACACAGGGCATGAACTTTGGACACTATCCATACTCTATGTTCTCTTATGTAGCTACTATATGTATGTTCCTCTCTATGTATGTTTCCATAGAGAACATCAAAGCACACATAAAATATAAATATATTTCAGAGAATATCAATTTAACTGTTTTTCTGAGGCTGTTTGTAGGAAAGTAAACCATTCTGTAGAATTTTATGACCAGAAGTCCCAGTCTAGTAGCCAGTTGTAGTAAATAAGGGACTTTTTTTGCTTGAAAACATTTGGGCCACATGAATGCTGAATGCCATCAAATATCGGGGTGGGGGGGGCGTTAATTCACCCTCATATGTGAAGTGTACCACATGCATCTGTCTATCTGTCAGACAGACTAGGCAGAAGTAAGATGTGGTGTATACGGTTTCTGGTTCTCCATTGTCCTGGAGCAATGAAGGATGCCTTACTGTGGCCCTACCTTAGCTTTGACCCACTAGGGGGCAATGCAGAGTTTTAGTTTTGTTGTCTATTCCTGGATTTCCAGCTTTGGAATAAATAAATTGTATCTGTCTAATATACTGTATGTAATCTAATATATCACCTCTGTCTATTACTATTTCTAATGCAGAGGGGTGCAGCATGCCTCAGTATTACCCCCGGTTCAGCTGGTGTGATACTGTCATGTGTAATACTGGTATGTGTGGCACTGGCATGTTTTCCCTGTGTTTCTATTGGTTCTTTGCTGGTTTCCTCCCACAATCTGAAGGCATCCAGTTTAAACGAAGCAGTGTATTTAATGCAATTTCCCAGCATCCTTTTTAGGCTGCGGGGGGGGGGGCGGCCCCCGGGGGGGGGGGGGGGGCGC
>JAODKC010000009.1:24302680-24314157 GCA_026777985.1 Mormyrops attenuatus | reverse complement strand
CACCTTTCCCACGCCAATGAACAAGCAAGAACTACTTCGGTGTATGCAGCCTTTTGTTTGCGATAATGTGTTATTAGTGTTAATAACAGCAGCGAATCTAACACTCAAAAAGCCGTAATGTCCATAACAGAGAGGCTGTTCTGTCCTGAAACCGTAAAGCTGGAAATTTTTAAACGTAGCATGCATTTTATAAAACGTCGAATAAATATTAGTAGATTATTGGTGATTTCATGTTGGTCGAAGTTTCCGTTTTTTAACAACTGTATACGGTTATTTTCTATACAAATCAATTCAGGAGAAACAAAAAAATGTACGTGTTCAGCGTTGCAAACTCTTTCAGACTCTAACGCAAGAAATCTTAGGGCAAACCTATATTATTCCATTCTGAACTTAAAATTAGCTGCATCAAAAACGTTACAGAAAATCTCACTCCATGCAGCTGACCAAAGTTGGCAACCCTGCATTTTTTTTTTAAATGAGAAGTAAAATGCAGTTTTCGACTGAAGCGGCTTATTCCTTTGCTTTGTCACTCGGACAAATATAAAACGAATGAATAAACATTATGTGCGTCTCTATTTGTATCTTTTCTAAATAATAAGACCGCGTGCCCATACCCTAGTGTAATAGCGACTAAAGCGATCTATTCTTTTAGTATTTATGTTAAAGCGATGCTTTTATTTTATTACTATTGTGGAATTAAGATTAATTCTACAAGATTAATCTTTGGAAATACGTAAATTAATAAGAACAAAAACATCTGACATGAACACAACCGTATTATGGGTTTTACGGCTTTTTGGGGGGGGGTCATCGACTCCGCTGCTATGAGGATTACTGAATCTTTCATTGTTGTTTTGATGGGTTAGCGGTATGCTAATGCTATTGCCCATTAACAAAAATAAAAGGCATGAAACGCTGAAGTATGTCGCTGCTGGTGTTTAAAAGGAGGTCACCGGTTCCATTGACGATAGGACCTTTCTGATACAAGTTCGGACCATGAAATAGGAAGGCAGTACACTTGCAGCTCAGTAGCGAAATTAGTATTTGTTCCGCACGGTGAATGTAACGTTTTCCTTGGGTTTCACGTGTTTCCTGTTTGTGGGCGTATACTCCGTCGTCTCGTGCCGCTTCTGATTGGTGAGCATGACTGGCACGTGAAAAGCACGGCGCTTGTGATTGGTGAGAATGACTATCACACAGGGAGCACGGCATGAATTTGTAAAACTATCATCACAACATTTTTAAACCCTGGGTCCGACATGCTGTGTAATGTATATCCTAAATCGCAGCCTTCGCGATTTCGATTTGGAATCGATAAATCGTCCAGCCCGTTTAGGGTGCCCTCCCCCCACCCACCCTGTGATTCCCCAGCATCCCGTTTAAGGTGCCCTGTGATTCATTGAATCAGCAGTTATGGATCAATAGAGTGAAATTCACTAATTGTACATTTTGTGTAACAAATTTATTGTTATTTAGTGTATAGCTAGAGGTGGTCACTGACCAAATGTTATTCATTAATTATAATCCATAATTTGAACTGACTGCCAACAATATTTGTCCCACTTAGTATGCTAATTAAATTCTAAAACCAGTGAGGGGTTGGGGAGAAAATAAAAACTGATTTATTAATTATTATCTAAATAATGCATAGAATTCTGCTGACTAATTTCTTGATCACAGGTCTTTGAGAAAAATCAAGATCAATAGATGATGGCTGGTCTTTGAGTGTTTTTCCCCAGCGTAGTGCATGTATTACAGGTGCTGTGCTACCTGACTGCCATTTTGAGGCACTGCGGCACGGAGGTCCATCAGCCTGACAGAGCTTGGCACCTCTGTGTGCCGGTCACATGACCACCCAAGGAATGAACAGGTCATTGTTGCGTGCAGTTTAAAGGTCAATTTAAATGATTTTAGAATTGCTTCCCAGTGACACGTTTATAGTTGGCTACATGAACGGCTTCATTGTACTCTGTACACAGGCTTTCTGGGGACTTCAGTGCTGCCTGGAGATATATACAAGGTCTGAATGTCAGGGCTGTAAAATAAACTGCTTATTTGTTGCTGTCGGTGACTTAGGGCTTTTTGTTGTAATCCTGAACACTGACGATGAATGTCTCTGTTTTCTTAAAATTATATAAAGAAGACTCTTTGGGAAAAGTCACGTTGTGGGCAAGCTGATCTTTTAGACTCTTTGGTTTTGGGGTGAATTTTTTTACAGGATTCTTTTGGGAATATCCATGCATAGTAGGGTAATGCTAATATCTGCCATGTGTCTCCTTTACCTGTTGTGATTAATACGATTGGTTGCATGCACATTATTGCTGGAGTAGATTTGTTTCTCTGAGTGAAATGGCTTTCTCTGCTAAAATGCGGTCCATGTCATAGCTGTGAAGCGAGGAGGTAAATCACTGTAGTATTACTTTAACGGCCTGGGATGGAGTACTTTGTAACTGCTCTACAGCTGGAGATGTAAATATGACTGATGCCTGCTGAAGGTAATGCAGTCTTCAGGTGAGAGTTATAAAAGGTGTCATGGGTGACAGCAGTGGCTATCAGGGTGGGGGATAGGGGGCTGACTCCCAGAAGGCCTAGCGCTCTGAGCAGCCACAGTGAGGTGGGGGCACCTGTCTGAGCGGCTCCAGCAGAGCGTGGGGAGCTGCGTAAGATGCTCTTGGGTGCAGGTTGTAATGGAGTGTTGCAGATAAGACAATAGGATTGACTGCAGCTCCTCGTCAGCTCACTATACTGAGGGCATTCGGCACAGCTAGCTGTGGTTACAGTACAGGCCTTTGCAGTTCTGCTGGTGTTTCTACAGTGTCATGAATGATGTATGTATGATTTGGGAGCAATATTAACCTATGGGGTATGTCCTTTTTACACGCACTTACTTAAAAGTTACTTGTTCAAAGCGACCTACAAGTGAAGAGCAGGGAGCAGGGTCAACCAGTCTCTGGAGCAATTGGGGTTAAGGGCCTTGCTTAAGGACCGACTGGTCAAGCCAGGGATTTGACCCCGCGACCTTCTGATTACAGACACAGTTCTAACCAGCAGAGCCACACACCCTTCATGCTGGCCTGTAGTCAGGGGTGCCACTTGAGATTTTGGGCCCCATGAAAGCATATTATATTGGGCTCCCAACCCAGACCAATGCAGTTACGTTCCAATTTATTTAGGGCCCTTGTCACTCAGGGGTCAACAAGTAGCCTAATCATTCAAACTCAACTTCAACTTTTTAAATAACTCTTTAGGTTATTGGGTGGAGAGGAGCAAAGGGTGCGGGCAGAAGGACTCTCCATCTGTTTGGTGTGTGCGGTTGCTACAAGTGTGTGTATGTGTTGAATGAGTTTTGGTTACTTGGTGAGTGTGTTTGTTTTGCTGTGGGTAGACCTTGCAGTTCCCTTTCAGGCTCTCTTCCTGAGGTCATACAGTTGTGGCTGCTCCAGCTACTGCTCGCTGGCTGGATTCACGCACTCCCCTCACCTGTCAGCTCCTGGACAGCTGGGGGGGGGGACTCTGCCAACTGATGCAGCTTATTTTGGGTATAGGACAGAAGACATGGCTCATGGTGACATTGCCTCCAGGGCAAGTTTACACGGGGGGGGGGGTAATCCTAACACTGTCATGTGATGCTGCGAAACATGATGCTTTGAGATTCAACCCAGCTGCCATATAAAAAGCTATATAATATATATAAACAGTGTATTCATGCATTAAAGTGCATAAAAATGAGCTTTAAAAACTTGTGTGTGCAGTGTCCCTGATACCCGCCTGTAATGGACAGACTGATGGGGTCCTCTTTTGTTTTTAGCCGTCACACAGTTGCCTGAGCATATTGAAGCAGGCCTGGCCCGGTCCAAGTCCACATGTTGCTGCCGTGGCAACCGGCTGTTGCTCGTGCAGCTGATCGCTGGACGTGCGCAGACCAGGCACAATGAGCTGATTGTTCGAATGCCTCCAGCGCACGAAAATCCCATCCATTTACATTTATCGTAGTCTGGTTCTTGCCTTGTTTCAGAAGCTGGCCTTTTTTTGTTTTTTGTTTTTTCCAGTCTTTCACAAAAGCAATTTAATTAGGTTTAAAATCTACACAGAAACTATGCAGAATTCCCTAATTCCTTCTTTATAAGTTACTCTTAAAGATTAATGATGAAATAAAAAAAAATAAATGGATCCACTTTGTTATGGGGCCTAACACAAGATTAGATGAGAGTATTCCCACGAAGCAGTGTAAATTACAAAATGACTAAATTCTTGTTTTCTAACGAAACTACCACACAGAAAACAGTGGGCTGTCATTACCGTGAAATGGGATGAGAAAACAATGAGCACACAAAATGCTTTGAATTGTTCCTATGCAGTGCCCTGCCACCATCGCTTTGATACCAAAGGATCTTCCTGCTACAACGCAATTAATGCACAGAACCTAATTATCTATACCCCCCCCCCCTTTGTTTCACGACCTGACCTGTTCCTCCCGATCTATGATTGGTTTGTGGTGGAGCGAGTTAATTAGCCAAGCGCATTGGGCAGCAGAGTGCTTTACATGCAGATCAGATAGCGAGCCCCTTTGCAGGCCGGCTCCAGGCTGCGCTAATGAGGCACTGCTCGCTTTCGCCACCCGCCTTTACGCATGTCTGCCGTAACGGCTATAAGTGTTCAGAGAGCGGTGAGATTACTGTGATGCCCTTCTGATGACCCTTTGTCCTTTTGGATCGGCTCTGTCATTGGGTATAGCCCTTCATTTCTTCAAGTTGATGAGTTTAACCTAATGTTTCACCAAACCGATCAGTCCCCAGCAGTTAATTTAGGTGTGGCGTATTCACTGGTCATGAAAAATTCAGTGTTGGGCATCATGAGTTTTCTGACTGATAAAGTGTTTTAGAGACTGGCTGCATGTTTTAAATGATTGTCCTTTAGTGTCTTTTGTTCCTCAAGCTTTTTTTCTTGCCTTTGGCTGGAGCTAAAGAATTAAGCTCGACTTTAAAACCATGACTCAAGCTATGCCTCTTACTGCTGCCAAAGGGGCACATTGTGAGCCTCTTTTCCCTGGGAACAATAACAGCAGCTGTGGTATTTCCATCTGTTCAGAGGCCGTCGCTCTTGTACTGTTTTTCTTTCTCTGACTGGGTTTGTTTGTACTTCGTTTTGGGAGAAACAGTTTGTAACGTATATCTGGAGCCACTGTAAACACTCCAGCAGATAACTTTGAGGAAGCCAGATATGGTGTCCTTCAAAAAAGCAGGGTGCAGTTAACATTCATACTCTATGTGGTTTTAATCCGGCCCCATAAGGCTCATCTAACCAATTAAAGAATTGCTAATGGAATGAATGAAGTAGTTTGATGGAAGCGGCATACAGACGCTCTGCATTATTTACAAGACGATGGAGTTGTTGGGGATTGTGTGTCATTAAAGGTGTATGTGGGAAGCAGTGACGAGCAGAGTAATGGGGGTGTCACTCTCTTTTAAGCACACTTGTGCTTCCCTCTGCTCTCACTTGCAACAGTTCTGCTGGTGTGAGCACATTTCAAATGGATCCCTGAGAGTTTCGGTGTCTCTCAAATGCTGCTTATTTGGGATAATGTCTCCGGGGGCAGGCACACATACCTTATCTGTACCCATTAAGGAAGCTGAGGATCAGCCACATTGAAGGCCTCAGATAATGGTCTTCTGTTATTTTTGGCAGAAATGTCTGGCATGTCGCACCTCGTCCTGAGATGAGTGAGTGAGTGAGTGAGAGAGAGAGAGAGAGGGAGAGAGAGAGAAGTTTGCTCTGTGTGGGCAGCCAGCTCCTCCTTCAAGCCAGACAAGCTGACAGAAGACAGGCATCAAACTAGCCTCATGCTGCATAGTCAATGTTTAACCTGGTAATTGGAACAAAATCTCTGTTTGCCACCCACTGAAGAATCCAGCCAACACACCTTTGCCTCTTTTTCCCACCACGAAGCCATGGCACAGGGGCCCATGAGTCACCTGTTAATGCTCACTGGTCATGTTTAAGCACCGTTCAAAGACATTAGCGATGTTTCTGGATGCTTAACTCCTTTCAGTGATGCTGGAAATATTAGTGTTAACTATTGGTTATTAAACAGGGTTGCATTATGCAAAACCTGGAGGATAGGTGGGGGGGGGGTGGTTCTGGTGGTAAAACATGAAGGGGGCATTAGATGAATTAATCAGTGGGTCAGATTTTGGTTGTTCTCCATTTTTTTCCCCAAAGGTGATCAGAATGCACAAACGCCATAGGTCATGAAAAAAAGGTGTGACTTGAACATATATAGTGTATTTTTGGAAATTAACCAACTCCTACTCCAAATCCCCAGCATTCCATAGCCCAGTGGAATACTGGCTGGGGTTAGCAAGCCCTGATTAACAAGACTGGCTCTTCTGTGTTTTATGCCTCATGTAGGCTGTCAGCAGGGACCGGTTCCTGCTCTTATAGCCCCCCCCCAGACAAGCGAGCTGGTGACCTGCTTGTGGGCAGTGGATGGGCGCAGTCCAGCTCCGTTCAGCTGTTTCACACCCCATCGTGCACCCAGGCTCCCTTCCCTGCAGGGCCTCAGACGTCCTGTCACAGTTACGGAGCGACATCTGCTGTCATTTTTCTTCCCTAAATTTAAATCAGGATGGCTACACAGATTCTCAGTGCCTGGCAGCTTTCGGAAATGTAGCCCTTCCCATAAGTACGTCACATGATGCCTGTTGTTGAGTATCGCTGGATTGATTGGGTGGGGGGGGCTTCAGCGATGGGATGGGGGGTTATGACAGTATAATAAATGGAGTAAAAGACACAAAGCAGGAATTGAGAAGCCTACACAGTGGGTGGCTATGTCTCCCAGTGGGACATAGTAGGCATTCCATCAGACGCTCCGCTGCCCACTGCGAGTCTATAAACATGAGACGGGCACCTCATAAGGCGCCTGGTCTATGCCATGGCCCAGTCTGCAGAAACGGGACTGCAGAAGATCCGACCTGTGCAGAAACGCAGTGGTGATGCTGCTTCCGGAATGGGTACCTGCTGTGGCTGTCTTTCTACGGGACGTGGGGGGCAACCAAACCCATGTCCTGAACAGAAATCTCCTACATCCCAGCAGACCACTGAGAAGGATGATGGCGGCCCCACTGAAGGGGTCCCCAGGTAAGACTTTAGTAGCAGATGACATCGGCTGCAAGCTCTTTCAGACATTCTGTGAAGTACCACAGAGTTTGGATAGAATCTTCAGGTTTTATGCTCTATAAATTCTGTCCTGGTTTCATAAAATAGGGGAAGTGCACTAATGCTATAGGCACAAGGACAGAATGGGACTGTTCAGGAAAATCAGTTTGCAAATGGACATGCTAGGTTATCCTGGCCATGTCCTCACTGTTTTGTCAATAAAAAGCACTTGCACTTGCCTGTTCATTTTCCACACTGTAAACACCAACTCAGCACTTGACGTTGGATATTTTTCCATGTTCATACTGAACTGGCCCATTTGCTCCTGTTCTCTGATTGAGATTCTGGTTGTTTCTGGCTCTTCTTACAGAATATCTTGATTTCAGTTGACTAATTAAAAATATAGCTAATGTTTTATTTGAGTCTTCAGTGATACAGTTATACCATAAACAATGAACAGAACAGCCAGATTAAAAAGGCTGATAGGAACCTTCTATGAATTTATGAAATGTGTATTTGTTTATATTTCAGTTTTCATTGAATTTGCTTATAAATTACTTTGCAATATTACTATATGTCAAAAGCTGTTATTATTTAATTTTTATTGGAATAATATAACTCAAATTATGGAGGATTTTTTTTATAAGGATCAAATACAAATGCTTTAAAATTCATTTCAAAAATCCAATTCTTGCATACATTAAGTAATCTGTATTTAATTTCCCCTGTAGGCAAAATTAAGCAAGGACTTTATTGTGTTTGAAATTGAAATGAATCATGATTAGATTTGCAGCTATATTTCAGAGCTACTCACAATCCCATTTGTCTGTTGTGAGTCATTTAAAATAGCTTCAGGATGAGGCCGGAGTCTGCAGTTTGGGTGCATTGCAAATGCTGTTTTGTGGAAAACATTTGGTAAGAGGAGGAAAGGTAGACAGGCCAGGGCCATGGGGAAGGCAGAGAGGCCAGGGCTGTGAGGTAAGCGGGCGGGCGGAGAGGCTGGGTCCGTGAGGTTAGTGAGCAAGCAGAGAGGCTGGGCCGTGAGGTTAGTGAGCAAGCGGAGAGGCTGGGCCGTGAGGTTAGTGGGCGGGCGGGCGGAGAGGCCAGGCCCCTGAGGTAAGCGGGTGGGTGGAGAGGCCAGGTTTGCGAGGTAAGTGGGCGGACAGAGAGGCTGGGCCATGAGGTAGGCAAATGGGCAGACAGACTAGGTCCGTGAGGAAAGCGAGTGTGCAGAGAGGTCCGGTCTGTGAGTTAGGCGGGCGGAGTGGTTCGGTCTGTGAGTTAGGTGGGTGGAGAGGCCAGGTCCATGGGGAGTGGTGGTGGGTGGGTGTGCAGGCGAAGTGACCCAATCCGTCAGGGATGCAGGCAGGCGGGTGGGCAGAGTGGCCCGGTCTGTGGGGAATGCAGATGAGTGGCCGGAGCGGCCCTGTCTGTGAGGGCAGGCGGGGAGGTTGTGGCCGCCAGGGCAGCCAGTCAGTCACACTGGAAGAAGCTTCTGAGGCTGTGCAGATTAGGACTCTGCTTGTAGTTCTCAAGGGCGTGCTTTCAGCCCCCTGCAATATGCTGCTCAGGCACTGGGGGGGGGGGGAACAGCAGTAGTTGCTGACGAGGTCACGCAGCGTGACATCTGGTGGTGTGTGTGTGTGGATGTTCTCCGATTGTGTGCTTGCGACGGGTCGGAGCCCCGCCTTCCAGCGCGCCTGTGGGACACACTGTCGATTCCCCCATGGAGCCTGAATGGGCCACATGCCGGCTGCTTGTCTGCAGTGCCGGTGCCGTGCTGCAGTGTGGCTGAGCCACGGCTGCCGGGGAATCGGGTCGCAGCAGCCAGTAGGACAGCAGAGATCCTTGGCAGGTGCGAGGTTGGGCCGGGGGGGGGGGGGTGACAACCTGCCTGCACCCTCCTCCTCTGCAGGGTCTTTTATTAATGGTTTGCCAGGCACTCCAGGACATTGAGAGAGAAACAAGCAAGCTGCTATTTTCTTTAGCGACGAGGCCTAGCAGGGGAGCTGATGCAGGTAAGGGGCCCTCCGTGGGCTTTTTCCTCATGAACGAGAATCGGGACATGCTTTGTAATTTATCATTAATTAGTCCTTCATCAGCCTTCCAGCTGCAGTGTCCTGGCATGTTTAAACAGTCTGTATTCTGCTTTGTTGCTATTGAAGAATCATTAATCTCGATTAAACTATATCTGTTTTCTGCGACAGCCAGTAGGGGTCAGTAATGTACTGGGTACTGAATGATACAGAAGTCCCATCAGTTGTACAGCAGATGGCGAATTTCAAGCTTCTCACTCACAAACATATGCATGCTTTAGCAGCAGCTTGGATGCTGAACTGTATGTGTGGCTCTAAGTGGGGCTGGTAGGTGCTGTATCTTCGTGTGTCTGTCTGCCTGTCTGACTGTAGTTCTCTTACTAGTCTAATTTCGCCGAAGCTTAACAGATGTCAGCAAAGTGAACATCTCATCGAAGGTCTCTATATGATATGTGTTTTTAACTGCTTGTGGTCCAGATGCGACAGGGGCAACAGCTTTTAATGCAGACCACAAAATTCCAACTGCCTATGATTTGAATGCAGCAATGAATGTGATCCTTCAGTTTACAAATGTCATCTGTTTAACTCAATCCACCGCTTGGCTGTAATTATATTGAAATATATTACTGTATAGCTGAAGAGGTTAAACATGCTATTTTCTGAGTTATAAAACTGAGTTAGGCTGTGCATTTGTTTATAAATGTCGCAATGGTAATGGAAAGGTCTCATCTGGGTGGTTTGCAGACCACCTTAATAGATCAGGGCAGGCAGCTTGGGGTTCGGTCAGCTTATCAGGTCCTTCATATTGTTTCATAAAGGTTAATGTTATGAGGAAAAAGTAAGATCATAAATGAACATGGAAGATGGATGTCACTGGGTAATAAACACAAAACATAAGGTAATAAATAATAGTATAAGTCATGTGATGTGTGTGTGTATAAAAAAACTCAAAATACTGCAGGGAAAGTGGTGATGTGTTATTTTGATGTCTGGTCAGACTCCAGAGAGGTGTCCAAGCATCTCAGAGCAGGGTGTCTTCCAATTTTGCCAGAAAATCACTCCCACGCAGCAGAGGGTTAGTAATATGATGTGCTTACACACCCAGATTATTCTGTCACATGCTTCTGAGGCACAATCGGAGGGGGGGACATCAGACATCAAGGTCAAGGCAAAAAGTTTCTGCCCCTCACTATTATTCCCTGTCTTTTGGGGTCCAATTACTTCCCCACTCCTATGTGATAAGGCTGTCAATCATTTCCTGTTTTTGGTCAAAGCTTCCAGAGAGCACTGTCATAGCAGAGAGCCCATAACCGGCCAAGGACATTATAGGGGAGACCCAAGCAAAACCGCCCAGGAGTACCGTGACGAGAACCCAGGTGTCTTCTTCAATATTGACCAGTAGAATGGTCATAGATTGTTTGGCTACAGAGCCAATTATATTCTTTGGTCTTATAGCCACAGGCTTCAGCACTGACAAAGGGACGTAGACCTGCCTGGGTACAGACCCTTCCAGGGTTACAGTAAGATACAGATACAAAAACTTCAAGGTCATCAGGTGCAGAAGCACTTTTTTTGGTTACATCGTGCAGCAGTAATTGGTCTGTATTCTCTGAAGGTTACTAGGTCACATGGTGTATGGTTTACATCAGCTTCTGCTTACATTTTTATAACGTCCTAATGATTACATTCTCTGTGTTATGCAGTGTTATATAATATTCCATACTGTTTTGTAAAAGAGGTGCCACCAAGTAACTCTTTCTGTAGTTTAAATATTAGAAGCAATGTATGTGGTCTGTCAGTATGGCAATGGCTCTGTTATCATGTTACCCTGCTTCTCACAGCTGGTTATGTTCTTGGTAGCTTCCCTGGAGAATATTAGCACCTCCTGGTGGTGGGCTGTGGTTCTGCCAGCATGCCCTCTTTGTGAACATAGGCCTCTGTGGAGCGATTGGGTCAAAACGGCAGCTTCTCATTCCCTCAACTTGGCATCTCCTGCCCTTGTTTTGGTTTTCTTGAGCCCAGGCCCTTAACATTGCTCCCGTTGGCAGATTTGAGCAAGCCATTATGTTGGAAATGCCATAACCACAGTGGTGAGACCGCCTTCTATTGCACGCTATAAATATGCAATGCTAATTAAATCCTTATCCTAAATGCACAGGGGGATACAGTAATAAGGCAGCAGGCCCCCTGTGTTGAAATGTTGCAGAGTGAATACGGAGCTTGGGAAAGAGCTTGGAGGGGTCAGTGGCGTCCGATCTGCCTCCGGGGGGGGTCTCACCTGGGTTG
>JAODKC010000009.1:24273238-24302580 GCA_026777985.1 Mormyrops attenuatus | reverse complement strand
CCCCCCCCCCCCCCCCCCCCCCCCCCCCCCCCCCCCCCCCCCCCCCCCCCCCCCCGCGCGCAGGCATGATCTGTTGCAGTAGGCCACTGGCAGTAATGTGTTTGTAGCAGACGGCCTTTCTCCCTCTCTGTCTTCTTTTTTTCAGTCTTTCATTTGCTCTCCTCTCTTGCTCTTTCTCTGTTTCTCTCTCTCTCTCTCTCGCTCTCTCACTGTCTCTCTCTCCCCCCTCTCCTTGCTGCTGCTGAGCCACTTTAAAGATGGGGCAGAGCTGAAACTGAGAGGCTCAGTAGAGATGATGGTTAGCGAGCAGGAAGGAGCAGGGAGGTGCAGGGAAGAGCAGGGAGAAGCAGGGAGGCACTGGAGCCATGGATACAGCACACCTAGGATGGCCACCCTGGAGAGGAGGAGGTTGGCTCCCCCGCATGCCTCCTTTCTGCTCCCCAGCGTGTCCGTTTGTGTCTGCACCCTCCTTGAAGGGAATCCTCTCTCCCCTGTGTGGGCTGGTGAGCTTCGATTAGCAGCAGGACATGCGTGTTTTTTCGGGTGGGCGGGCTGCTGCTGATGTAGAACCCCCCGCCCCCCCCCCCCCATCAGTGCTTTTACGGGAGGAGTGAGGAGGGATTTTTTAAATGAAACTCCAGACCTTCTTCTGAGTGGATCAGAACCTTCCAGGACAGCATGTGGAGCCAGGACTGTTCCGGACACGGTCCTGCCCCTGGACACCCCTTCTACCTCGCACCAGACAGGTCTGTACCCCGGAGGAAGGGTCTGTACCCAGGCAGGTCTGTACCCCGGAGGACGGGTCTGTACCCAGGCAAGTCTGTACCCCGGAGGACCGGTCTGTACCCAGGCAGGTCTTCACACCAGATCCTGCACTGTACTTTGGACTGTGTTCTTGCTCTGCACTCTGGTTCCTGCTCTGCACTCCTGCTCCCACTTTTCCCTCTGCCATCTCTCCTGTCTAATACTCTGGCTGCTACCGGCTGCAGGTGTCTGTCAAGGGGGGGCTGTTGGTGCCCTGTATCAGTGTGGGGCTGGGTGTTGGAGTGACTGTGCCGTAGGTTGTTGGGCTGCTTATAGATGCCGACTCTATGTGAATGAGTGCGTGCGTGTGCGTGTGTGTGTGGGGGGGAGGACAGGGACTGCTCTGTCCTCCCTGGATCAGACCGGCTTGTCCATCAAAGACTCTACTCTGCGGTCTCTGTCCTGCCTCATGCTTCCCATAACTTCCAGAGGGTTTAAAACCGTTGGGTCTTGTGTATAAGTAATTAAGTAAAGCTCATTTGTATCATGTGTAGCTGTACTACAGTTATGTTATTCTCTTTATGTATAATCAAACTTGTATAGTATTTTGTTATTGATCTTGACTAGGAATTTAAGCAATATATGCATTTTTATAAAATAATTTATCATCACTGTTAGATGTGAACAGACACTTCTGTCTTAGCTCATGCATGGTAGGGTTAGCATATGCTAACATTTTCAGCCAGTAATGCTGACATGTATTCCTTTTTGCAGCACAACGAAATGCTCTTTATTCAGGTCGCATTAGAGAAAATGGACTGGTTTCTGTGACCCATGAGTAACTGGCCAGAAAGTATCAATTGTCAGGGAGGTCTGCATGATATGACGCGAAATCACAAAATAGTATAAAAGATATAATTACATACCCTAGATAAGATAATATGGTCTTAAAAGAATTCACTGTTTGAAATTGGTCATTTCTTGGATTTTTAATGAACTTCATGAAGTTTAATCGGTCTTTCATTGTAAAATAATTTAAACAAAATACAGTTTGTATATGAATCTGCTAAATTATGCTGTTTGCTTGCAGGTAAACTTCAGACAAAGGAGTTCATGTTATGAGTCTGAGTGGGAAATCAGAGTCTCACTTTTTTTTGTGTGTGTGTGGATTAGGTTTATATTACATTGTGGGGACCAAATGTCACCCACAATGTAATAAAATCCTGTTATTTTGATGCTGTGGGGACCATTTTTCAGGTCCCCACAAAGATCTGTGAATGCAATCAAAAGACTAAAAATGTAGAAAGTCTCACATTTTGTTTGGTTACCTATGGTTAAGGTTAGGGCTGGGTAGGGGTTAAGGTCGTCATTTTTTGGATTAGAGGTTTCCTATTAGAAATGAATGGAGAGTCCTCACAATGATATAATTACAAACCTGTGTGTGTGCGTGCGCGTGGTGTCACACATGCCTTTTTTGAGATTAACGTCAGCAAAAAAAATGCATTACCACAGCAGCTGTGACCTGATTTTTATTTAAATACCTAAATCATTTCTTATCTCCCCACTGATGAAGGAGGGGAAGCTCTTCCTTACATTTAAGCACCATGGTATTCCATCTGTGTGCTCTTCCTCTGTTCATCCCTCTGGTCTAGGACTCGTAATACGTTATTACCATTATTTTATGTAACCTGTATTACAATATGCAGTACTCCGCCCTGGAAAAGTCGTCTGGAGTAAAGTTTCCTGACATAGCAGTAGCCTGCCTCCCAATTCTGCAATTTGATTGGCCGTTTCAGGTGGGGTGTGGTGTCAGGAGTCTGTTCCATGAAGTGTGTGCCTGCTGACCCATACAGTAATTCAGGGATTAGGCTTATATGTAGCAGAATTGTATATTTATGGACTGCATGAGGAGGCCAGGGTACGAGGGAGAGCCTGCGATGGAAAAGGGATGTAAGCTTTACACTCTCAGAGATGGTGTCAGATTCAAAGCCAGCAAGCTCTCTCATGACTTATGTTAACAGTACATTATCTGGTAATACTCTTTTCACTGCTTAATCATGTGTGCCAACTTCTTTTCACAAGTGAGGCTTCTGGCTACATCTTGACCTTTGTTAGGGAAGATGGATGGAAGGTGGATTGTTTCCATTAACATTCGGTTTAACAGCTTAAACATTCTCAATAGCTAAATATGATAAAAAATGAAATGTGATGTTTGCAAGTTTACCCAGTTTATAGTCTATTCTTGTACTAGACATTAGTCTTTCTGGCTTATTTTGTGAGGCTTGTCAGGTTATTTTGGGGTTATGAGATTCTGCCTTGGTCATATGGTGAGGGACAGTAGGGACAGCATAGAGATTTTTGAAAAAGAGACTAGGTTCTCAGTGTATATATGTGAGCGTGCTTGTTACATCACAGGAGGGGCAGAATGTAGGGTGCTCGATATATCATGGGGGGGGCAAGATGTGAGCACCCTTGGTACGTCACAGAAGGGGCAGAATGTGAGCGTGTTTGATACATCATGAGGGTGGGGCAGGATGTCAGTGCCCTTGGTACGGCACAGGAGGGGCAGAATGTGAGCATCACAGGAGGGGCAGAGTGTGAGCATCACAGGAGGGGCAGAATGTGAGCATGCTCAGTACGTCACATGAGGGGCAGAATGTGAGCATCACAGGAGGGGCAGAATGTGAGCAAGCTCAGTACGTCACATGAGGGGCAGAATGTGAGCATCACAGGAGGGACAGAATGTGAGCATGCTCAGTATGTCACAGGAGGGGCAGAATGTGAGCATCACAGGAGGGGCAGAATGTGAGCATGCTCAGTATGTCACAGGAGGGGCAGAATGTGAGCATGCTCGGTATGTCACAGGAGGGGCAGAATGTGAGCATCACAGGAGGGGCAGAATGTGAGCATGCTCGGTATGTCACAGGAGGGGCAAAATGTGAGCGTGCTTGTTACTGTGAAGGGAGAAGATCTGTGTGCGTTATCTAAGTGAACCATGGGAAACCCTCTCAGTAGTATTTCTTGGCCCTGCGATATTTTATTCTTTCCAGATGTTATTTTCAGGGTTAGAGGAGGTTCACCAGAGACTTTGAAACCAATCCCCTTGTGTTGCATGTGTTTCTGTAGCTGGAAGCTGTGAACGTAATAGTTGAGGGATGACGGGGCGGCGTTTTTCTGCAGTCTGGTGAAGCTTGTTTACTGCTCTGTACTGAATCTTTATTTTCTCCTGGAGCTCCTTGCTTCTCTCTCCCGTCCCATGTAGTTTGGTCTCTCATGTCCCACGAATCCTCCCTTTTCCTATGACCAGTAAAAGGATCTTTCTGGGCCAGCATGTGGAGCCTTTAGCCTTCTAGCTTCTCCCTCAGTGGGTATTGTGTATATGTGGGTTGTTGTGGGGGGGCACTTCAAGGGGAAACCCACGGGAATTCTGGCTATTTCATAATGTTCCTTGTGTTTGCTGTGCACCAATTAAAGCTTATTTTCATTTTATAACCCAGAAATATGAGTTCTTGTTTCGGGTATATGAGCATTCGAAAAGTCCTCGGCATTGAAATCGCACATATCTCTCTCCTGGGCACAATATCACTGCTCAGACTTAATATCACTCCTCAGGTGGCATGTGTTCAATGTGCCTATGGCATGTTTTTGTGATGGATGCAGTATTTGGGAAGAATGCCGTATTAATAAATGCAATGCACATATTACTGACTGCAGGTCAGCTCTGTGCAGAGTGTATGTTTCTGCGCCTGTTTCCTTGTTTGTGGGTTAATATTGACGTGAGTTTGCGCTGGTTGTTGAAGATGAGCATTCATGAAGGTTCATCTCCTACTCTCTGTCGGTGATCTTATCAGTGTCTTCATATGATAGGAAATAAGAAGCCCATTCATTTCACAATGAATGCATGCACAGGCTCGTGCCCTTGGTCCTGGGCTATTTCCCTACCTCCCCCTCAGTGACCTTTGCTTCTGCTTCTTGTTGACTGCCTGTTAATTATTGATGGTCGCAGGGCTCTTGTGTGTGCATAACGTCTGGCAGGATTACTCAAAGGGCTCAGGCATTTGTCCGGACACTGTGACATGTCGCTAATGCTGCGGTTCAAATGAAAGTTGCTTCTGCAGACAGGAGGAGAGCATCCCGGGTGACGCAAGGTACAACATTTACAGGATCCTTCCGTTGAGGAGCTCATGGACAAACAGCAGCTACCAAGAACTCGGTGTGTATGCTTTCAGCCCTGCTGTGTTTGTTTAATGTGAGGCACAGTAGTACTGGCTTAAGTGTCTGGTTAAGAGTTGGCCACTTAATGCAGAAGTTCAAACACTTTACGTCTTGTTTTGAGAACCATGACACGTGATATGGTTAGTGACTAGAAGGGTTTTTGGGGGACGATTTTCGCTTTACAGAGACAGATGGGGGCCAGGTGGGGACTGGAGTAAGACACCGCAGGTGTAAGGAGATGCTGTGGGGGGAAATGGAAATGATGCAAATCATCAGACATAAGTCTTGTATTTTGGGAATCAAAGAGGATTGAAAGCAGTGATGGTTGCTGGTTTCGTTCCTTCTTTCTTGTTACTGGGGTTGTAGGAAAACAGTCCCCTACAAATCACTTATAAAGAGTGGCAGGTAGAATAACCTAGTATAGATAAACCACCTGCCCCCCCCCCCCACAACAAAGGCAAAGTGCTGTTATATGTACATTTTAAAAATAACTCATTATATGCAAACTTAATAGTCTTTATACTGCCTTTATGCTTTTGCTTCTTACTGCCAGTGAAGGAGTAAGTGTAGTACCTAAGATGAAGAAAGTGCTTATTAGCGGCCACTTAAAGTGGAAGAATGTGGGTCCAGCCCCAGTGTGCTCTCACTTTCCATGGCCGGCAACAGAACCGGCATTTCAGGTTGGTTCACACGGCGGTTTGGTGGTGCAGGCCAGCGCACTGAGTGTTTAGAGTTATTGGCCACATCTCGTTTTTGGGGCGTTTGTGTAGTTACACTGTTATTAAGCGGGAAGTGTGAGGCCCGCCAAGGCTTAAAGGATTCCCCCTCAGCTCTGCTTCCCTCCTGCTGTATCATCTACTGAAACTTTCCCAGCATGCAAGTGACCTGGGCCCTTAACTTTGAACTGCTCTGCTATTCACACCAAGGAAACCCGGCTCTCATGTGGTTACAGTGAAAGTGTAATCCTTGTTAGTGATTTATGTCTTGTAAATACTGTGATGGTGATTCATTTTTTGTAGGCCTTATGAACTTTACCCCTTTATTTGAATCAGTCAGGGTTTATAAAAAGATCCTATAGAAAAGGAATAGGACTGACGCACACTTTTTATTTATACAGATTTTGATTTGTGTTCTGCTGTCACATTGCTGACACACACACACTGAAATGTTTGCAGGCTTAAATGCCTGTGTGTGTGTATGTTTGCGTGTTCGTTTGTTCTGTTGCTCTTCAATCCCTCTATGACCAGCTCTTCATCAGAGATGGGTTTTCTGTTTCTGCAGTACTTTTGTAAGCTTGGTCATTTCTCTACAGCGAGCTTGTCCTGGAGCCATCCAGGGTGTACCTGCCTTGTACCTGGTGCTGCCCTGGGTTGGGTCCTTCCCCCCATGACCCTGACAGGGATTCCTGGGTAGAGTATAGTGGATGGATGGATGTATGGATGATTTTAACCAATCTGAGAAATTTTATTTGCTCCACTTTAACACTAACATAACGGTATTTGTAATTTCAGTGGTGCCAAGTGTGCGAAATTCAGAAATATAGTTTGTGTCTCGCCAACAGTTTTCCATCAGCATATAATGTATGTTGGGCATCAGAGAGATTAATAGTAAGAGGATGGTTTTACGCAGTTTGCATACAATACAGTCACCCAGAGTGCAGTCAGCTCAGCCAGGCTGGAGAGTGATGGCCAGTCTCATCACTGCCACGTCTTCAGACGATCTGCTGAATGAGATGACTTTACACATCAGGCCTGGAATAAACGCTGACATTCTGACAGCACTGACAGCACAGAGTGGCGGACAAGTCACAGCATTCGCTTTTTCTTTTAAGATGAGAACGCTGACTAAGGAAGGTAAAGCTGTTTCATTGCTTTAGTGTCAGAAAAGGCTTTTTTTCTACATAGTGTAAGCCAATACTAAATTTGACATTTAGATTGAAGACATTTTCGAGCTTGTTGGCCTGACAGATTTGAGGGATTTCAGAAAGACCTCTGCATGAGCCTTTTGCATGTATTCCTCCATCCATGTCCCAGAAGCAAACCCGGAGCCCCTCCGAGAAATCACCCGCCACATCAGCTCACATGGGACGCCAGGCTGTCAGCAGAAACCCTGTAAGGACAATTTGGAAATGACACATTTTTGGGACGAAATATACACAAACACGGGAAGAACACACAAAAACACAAGCACCCATAGCCCCATGTCTTAGCTATTCATTTGTAAATAAATACATGTGCAAATCTCTTAATCTGTTCCATTGTGATTCCCATTTTATGTGTGCAAAAATGAAGATGGACAAACATCACTGTCATATAGGAAGGTTACGGATCTGTCATACAGATGTGCAGAATGTGGGATCGTGGAGGCAGTGGTGGCTTAACGGTCAAGGAAATGCGCTTGTAATTGAAAGATTGCTGTTTCGAATCCCTGACCAGCAAGGCACCACTGAGGTCGCCTGACCAAGGTACCGTCCCCAGGCACTGCTCCCTGGGCGCTGAATTAGCTGCCCTCTCTTATGTCACATATGGGTTAAATGCAGAGGACACATTTTGTTGTGGTGTGTCAACAGTGGCCACTGATCACCAAATTCCAAATAAGCACTGTGTGGAGCACAGAACAAAATTATGGAGGAGGGCAGGGGATGAAGTAGGGGGGTATCCATCTGTCTGTCCGTCCAAGGGCCACGTGTCAGGTACCCACGAAGGATGGCTTTTTTGTGTGCCCCTGCTCCCATCTTTGTACCAGAATGACTGTCTTTGTCATTCCTCTAGATTCTTTCTCCCATCCCTGTGTCCCCTGACTCCTTTCTCTGTCATGCCTTGGGCTGCTCTCAACAGGGCCCTCTGCGGATTTGGCTGCTTTGAGGTGCTTTTGCCTGCAGATGTGGGAATATTTTAACCAACGTGAGGAATGTTGGACTAGTTTTCCAGTTTTTCAAGTTTTAAGGTAAACCTGACCAATGTAATTAAACAAATGTGTGACGTTCGCCTTAATCTATGCAGTTAATTATTTTAATAGCTTTTGTGGCCTGCAAGTTGGGGTGATAAGGCAGTGTAATTGGAAATCAAAATGCATGAAAAATGTGGTCTATCAGTTTTAAGAAATGTCAGAGAATCACTTCAGTGTCTGATTGCACCAATTTTTCCTTAATCAGACTTGTATTGTTTCTGTTGGCTCATATAAATACAGAAAGTAAATGGCACATTGCCTTTGTTGAACATCACTCTGAGCATTATGTTAGCCCTGTATGATCAAATTATCCCTGTACTATTTAAGGTCCTGTTGGCTGAATCAATTCGGATGAATCTGCAACGAACAACAGGCAATTAAGGCTGAAGCAGTGTGAGCTCTGTCTGAAGTTACCTGCGTCTGGTCGATCTGCCTCTCACTCTTGATCTTTAGCTCAGTAGCCTGAACATGGGCCTGTAATCTGACAGCGGCTTCTGTAGTCCCGCGAAGGGCGTCCTTTAATAACCTTGAGCCAAAATTTACCTCACCAATAAAACATCTCTAAGTAGGTAAAAGATTCTAGTTGTCATTGGACAAAAAGTGTAATTATTCGTAAATAAAAGTTTAAATATAAATATCAGTGCAAACGATTTTATATTGTTTCTGTGCTGCCATCATTGATGTTATGTCATGTTATAAACGCTCCTTCTGGGAAGAAAGAAACTTCAGAGAGTGTTTTGTGTGATTTCTGTAACTGGAATCTGTTGATGAATATGGTGATCGTTTTCACAGTACAGACGCTCCTCTACTTACGAACGTTCAACTTATGAACTTTCAGACATACGAACGAAGAGGACTGTAAGTCCAAATTGTGTTCACTGGGCTCCCGTTTTCAGTCCACAACATCAGTTTTTTTTTCTGCGCTCCAGTTCCGCCTAGTACGACTTCTGGTTGCTACTCCCGCTGCGCAGTAGCGTAGCGTGCGTACTCCCAGCATCCTAGTTCTTAGTACTTGCGTACACCTATAAAATGATGTTGAATAACGACTTACGAACATTTCAAGTTACGAATGGCCGTTCGGAACGTATCTCGTTCGTAAGTAGAGGAGCGTCTGTACTTCATTCTTAATTCTTGCAATTAAAACGATATTTGTGGAATGTCGTACCTTATGAAGCCTGTGCTTCCCTGCATCCTCTATAGCAGTCTTACAGTCTTCATTCAGTTTCACGGCTATTCCATTACTATAGTTGTCAGGCTAAATTAGGCTTCCATGGCTAGACAAACATTTTTTACTACAGGCTAGGTTTATCATTACACTGGATTGTCAGGGGCTGTAATGCTGGTGGCTGACTTTGTTAGCTCTGGCTTCTGGAGCTGCTGCCGTTGACTCTGATGGTCCATGAATCATAACTTCTATACATGTGTGGTTTGTACAGACAGCAGACTAGTATCTCAGAATTTATTGTAAGCCAAAGTAGCAGACCTTGAAACCTGAAAAAAGATACAAATGCCACCATGGGAGTTATTTTGTAACACATGCTTTCCGTGGATTGGTTGTCAGAGAAACTTCATGTAAAGTGCATCTTCACATCTATGTCGCTGTGGGATAGGAAAAGAAGGTGTCGGTGTCCTGAAGGACGGCTTGATTTCGAACAAGCGCTGTGCTAAGGACAGCCTGACGGGCGAGCAAGCAGCGTTTCAAACACGCCATTCTTCTCAAAAAACACTGTCTTAATTTACGGGGTGAAGAGATGATAACAAAAATCGGCATACACCTACACAAAGCGGAGAAATCTGCAGATGACGCTTGGCTTTGTTTCTTAAGAATCCATCTTTTCATTCATTCAGGCTGACATTCACTATTTTTTATGTTTGTGTTATGGTCCCCTATTAAACTATGCCTTCGTCTTTTTTCCTTGTTTCCTTCACATACAAAATTATAAAATTTTAAATTTGAATTTAAAAAAATAATTTATTACTTGTAACTCTTTTCAGTTTGAATAGAGCTACCATGCATGTTTATGATGACATGGGAGTTGACAAATACGCCAGTATTATGTTAAATATTTATGAGCACGACAGGATAAAAAAAAAAAAAAAAACTAACTGTAGTAATTATCCAAACTTCTTTTAGGGTGGCTGAGATGATATGACTTATCCAGCTGTGAATATAATAGATCACAGACATGAGGGAGTATGGAGTATCTTCCTTTGACTTGCCATTAGGGGGCGACAGCTGCTGTGCTCCTTAGACTCTGAGATGCTAGCTGTCCTCCTCATTGTGTCATGGAGTGGGACAAGGTGTCATGTTTTCAGGGAGTCTTAGCCCTGAATCTCACATTAAAATGGCCCAGAAACCTGATTATACACTATATGGACATAAGTATCGGGACACACCTCTTCATCGTTGAATTCAGGTGTTTCATTCAGACCCATTGCCACAGGTATATAAAATCAAGCATGCAGTCAGGTTTCCAAACATATGTGAAAGAACGGTAATTCTGAAGCTTATTCGAGTGTGGTACCGTCATAGGATGCCACCTTTGCAGTAAGTTAGTTTGTGAAATTTCTTCCCTGATAGATACCACTTAGAGTTGACCGTGGAGTGTTACTGTGAAGTGGAAGCATCTAGAAACGACAAAAACTCAGGCACAAAGTGGCAGACCACATAAAGTAATAGAGCGGAGTCACCAAGTGCTGAGGCACATAGTGCGTAACATTCACCAGTCCTCTGTAGACTCAATAACTGCAGAGTTCCAAACTTCCTCTGGCACTAACTCCAGCACAAAAACTGTGCACCAGGAGCTACATGGAATGGGTTTCCATGGCCAAATAGCTGCATGTAAGCCTTACATCACCAAGTGCAACGCCAAGCATTGGATGGAGTAGTGTAAAGCATGCCACCACTGGACTCTGGAGCAGTGGAAACATGTTCTATGGAGTGATGAATGATACTTCTCTGTCTGGCAGTCTGATGGACGAGTCTGGGTTTGGCAGATGCTAGGAGAACATTACCTGCCTGACTGCATTGTACCAAGTGTAAAGTTTGCTGGAGGAGGGATAATGGAATGGGGTTGTTTTTCAGAGGTTGGGCTAGAGCCCTTAGCTCTAGTTAAGGGAACTCTTAATGCTTCAGCATATCAACACATTTTGGACAATTTTATGCTTCCAACTGTGTGGAAACAGTTTGGGGAAGACCCTTTTCTGTTCCAGCATGATTGTGACCCAGGGCACAAAGCAAGGTCCATAAAGACCTGGTTGGGTGAGTTTGGTATGGAAGAACATCACTGGCCTGCACAGAGCCCTGACCTCAACCTCATCAGACACCTTTGGGATGAACTAGAATGGAGATTGTGAGCCAGGCCTTCGGGTCCAACATCAGGGCCTGACCTCACAAATGCTCCTCTGGGTGAATGGGCAGCAATTCCCAAAGACATACTCCAAAATCTTCTGGAAAGCTTTCCTAGAAGAATGGCAGCTGTTATAGCTGCAAAGGGGGGACCAACTCCATATTACTAAAGATACCTGTGGATTTAGAATGGGATGTCATGAAAGTTCCTGTTGGTGTAATGAGCAGGTGTCCCAATACTTTTGTCCATGTAAGCAGGCAGATTTTGGTGTTGCTCTGCTGATATCTTGAATTGGATTGATTCGTCATGGTTCCTGATAAGTCCTGCTACCAGCTGAAGTATGCTGTCCTCTCTCCTCCCCCACACTCCTCAGGAGGAAGCTAAGAGTCACTTGTCTGTGTTACACTGATGGCCATTGTGACAGCAGTCTCCTTGATACGTTGCATTGAATTGCCCCTAATAAATATTTATACTTTTGTGAATTATGGGCAAATGTACTAATCAGAGTGCTGATGTGACCAGACTTGAGCAGCAGTAGAGTGTCTGAGGAAGGGCTTACTCTGATTGCAGCGTAAGAAAGATGGATGCTTTACTTATTGCTAATGATTTGAAAGTATTGAACGGAATGATAATACCTATGTGTTACCTATGTGACAATGAACACGGTCTGCTTTCTGTCAGCTCAAACATTCAAAATATTACTCTTTTAACTTTCTGACCCAGACCTAACTATTCCCAAGTCTTCTGCTGTTCAGTAACTAAAAGTTACTTATTACGGCAAAGTTAATAAAATTATGCATATAAAGACTTGGTAAAACTGCATTTTGATGCAGTACTAAACAAGGATCATTAACTGGGTTTCTGTAGCAATTCAGTTCAAATTTGTTCTTCCTACACAATGTCCTGCATGGAGTCAAATGTACTGTACAGTGATTCTGTCATCCAAAACTGCAGTGATGTGCACTTTTTCTTGTTGGTTTTTCCTGTATTACCTTACGAATTGGTCTATATTAATTCCGCAATAATAGGTCCGCTTCTGTACAGTGGTACATAACACACATGTGTCCAAACATGAAAAATGGTATTTAGTAGCCAGTTTTCCCTCTGCTATGTGTTGTGTGGAAGACGTGCAGTAAACAAAGTGTGTATTGAGGAAATAACTTGAAACACCCCCCCACCCCCCGCAAACACCCTGTTGCAGGAAACACCGTGAACAGTCAGTCACATGACACGCTCACATTCACATGCTCTCAGCCACACTCCAAACAGCCTAACTCATGTTTGCAGAGGTACTGATTGGTCCCCAGCATGAATAGCTACTGAAACATAGCCCAGCACATGAAGAGCTTATAGAGGTTATGCTGGACAATAACTTCCAGGTAAAATCTAATAATCTGTGGAATTTGCATCTAATCCCCCTCACTCAGGGCCTGGTGCGGTCTCTGTAGCACCTGGCTTTTGAAGTCCACCAGCCATGCGCAGAATGTGGTCCCCCCCCGTGTGCATCATAACAGGAACCCAATGCTCAGCACCGCTGACCTGCCTTCCTGCCCTGGCCGCTATCGACATCCGCAGCCTGGAACAATGCAGGCTGAGAACAGGGACACAATAGCAGCTGGGGCACAACTGTGCAGCTCGTTCCCAAGCAGAGCTGAGAGCATAGGCTCATCACATTGTCTGGGGTCTGCCTCGCCAACCCGCAATACGGTCCAGACTGCCATGGGAGGGTTCCTCTACTAACTTTGGGTAGTTCTAACCTCATAATAAACATAAAAAAATCACTGAATTAAGCTAGCTAAGATGCGTGGATTTAATGATTTAAAATAAGACAATGCATTTACAGATTTATTGATTTATAGGTCTATCCATTTATTTGCAATGGTACCATATAGTGTATTAAATTAAATTACACTTTAAATTTATCTTCATAGTACTTATGTCTCCAGCTAGCTTGCTTAAAACTTTCTTTCATTATTAAACGATTGCGTGAGACAGGTTTAAATATTACAGGGCTATGCACCACAGTGTGGTGAAGTGGGAGCGATTCTGAGCGTGGTTTAGCGTGCCATTCTGCCCCGCCCTTTTCCATGTGGGCACGCCCCTTCTGCAATACGCCACCGTGAGAGGCGACAAGCCGCGCTGTCACTTTTGATGATCTGTTCTGGCGAGCAGGCTGGTTTCACGCTTCGCTGGCCGTGTGAGGAAATGCCGGCCCCGTGGCCCGAGGCCCCCGCCATGGATCGCTCACTCGCACGGTGAGTATGATCTCTGTGCGGCCAGTCGGCCCGGGGCGCTCCGGAGATCTGGCGGAGCATGTCTGCCGCTGGCCAGTCTTTGAAGTCCTGCGTGGGCTGTCCATTGATATTCCCGCGTAACAGGTCGGTATAGCAGAAATGCACTTTCATCTCTCTGTTTTGCTCGCTGCCTGTGTTACTAGCAGTGTCGTCTCATGTTGTGTTTGTACTTAAGTAACAAAGAGGGATTCTCATGCCCTTTTGTGGTTGTCTGCTAAAAACAAAAAAAAAAATTCTTTTGAAAAATATATTGTTTCTAGCTAAAAAGCTGCCTGGGGAGGTATAAATGGGCATGCCCAAATGCGAATGCCAAATGCTCGGTTCCTTAACAGGATCTGCTACCACAGTTGGGATTATACGCCCTGTGAAAGTCAACAGACCAAGAGGATTGTATGCTGTGGGGTCTTAAGTTTCTCAGTGGTCCCATCTTTTGTTTAAAAGCCCCACATGTAGCTTGTAGTTTCATAGCATAAAAAATGGATTTACTGTCATTAATTTCCTCATTTTATAGTATGAATCAGGACACCTTCCCCATGGAATTATATGAGGTATTCTAATTTAAATTTGTAGGACATCATCAGTTCATGGCTCTGTTAAAAATGAAAGCATCTCGTAAGACATATTCACTAAGTGCTCTTTTAGCCTTATTCGAGTCTGGATCATGTATTCATTTGTGAGGTCCCACAGCCGGACATATCTGAAAGTTAACAACCTGGTGGTGAGTCATTAATCGCTGATGGTTACCGGAATGATGTATCTTTATATTCTCCATGACCTCGTTCTAAATATCCCATGAAACCTTGTTCCTCAGCTAATACGCATGAGCAAAGCTGCAGTAGACGCTCTGCACTCGGGTCGTCCCCCTTGGGTAATTGTGCTGAAATGTGGAGCTCCGCTAGGTTCTCTGAAGGTCCATGGAACAGCGTCCCCCACCTGTGGCTCACATTTAACACTGTACAATCGATGCCATTGAATGAAATGCCAATGAAATATAGTGACAAAAAGTTTTATATAGTTGACACTATATAAAATGTTTTTTAAATCTACAAAACAGAGACATTATGTATTGTTTCAAAATATATCGCTCTCTGTTATGGGCTTTTAAAAGAACTATACTGTTAATCTGCGTCTTGTCATAGAGAAACTATGATTGCTATGATTAATCTTACATAAGTATTTCTGGGAATCTGTATTCAGATTTCTGCTTTAAGATTTCAGATAACCTAAGCTTTGACAAACATGTAGTGCTTATACACACAATAGGCACATACATCAGCATGAATAAAAGATATTAAAGGCTTTTGACGTTAGAGTGATGGAACAAATAGTGTGTGATCATAGTTTTTGGTGGGGCTTCTCCTTTAAGCAAACTTGTCCCATATCAGATACAATATTTACTTTGGCCATGACCAAATACCACCCACTTTCCTGAAGAGGAAACTGTTTTTTCCCCCTGATGAGATCAGTGTGTTGTTATAGTGGTGCAACTGCAGAAGAGCTCATTAAAGCACACAATATGGGTATTTCTGCTAACTTGTTCACAAAGTCCTCTTGGTTCTGGATGGGGAGGCTGTCCACGCATTCCACTGCTGCCTGTCATAGTCTGCGATGTTAGAGTGGAGGTGCTGCTTCTCATTGGCTCGGAGTGAGGCCAAACCAGGGGCTTCTTCCAATAAGCAACCGAGAGTCCTGCCTTCCATGAAAGGAGTCAAAGGAGTGTCACAACACCCCACACTCCCAGGATCAGCAGCTGCAGTGCAGAGGAGTGATGAATTCTTCCCTTAGCAGCACCAGATACAATCGATATTAATGCTTACGATCTTTTCTTGTAAGCAATAAATTATGTTGATTGGAATTAAATTTCAGTTTTGGGCTATCCTTAGTGTAAGTGTGGCCTCTGGCTACTTTGACAGGAGTTAATTGGGCAGAAGAACCTTTTGGACACTGGAACAGGTACTAAACCTGGAATTTATTTGACTGAAAGATGACCAGACAACTGCAATCAGCTTTATAACTCTTGACACTTCCAGAGCTGTTGCTGGTAAGAGTGTTGTTCGTAGAAAGAATTAAGCAAGAAGGTTGGCAGAGAAGCAGAGGACTAATAAGGTCCATGCAGTTCTCTGGAATTCCGGTGACACAGACGGGAACAAGAAGTTGGCATCACTACTGGGATTTTTAAAAGCTTACCGGAGTGAGACATTACGATATTGCATGTTCCAATCCCTGGACTCGTGACTGGATGTGGCTACTGAATCAGGTCTGTTCTGAGGCCAGGAAGGTCACAGGCACCAGAGGAAGAGGACAGCTGGGAAGAGGGTAATCAGGCATGAAGGAACAGGTTAGTGCTCGTATGTGCGGTCACTTCCCAAAGGATGAGGTGTGGAGTTACCATGGGCGACCTGCTTCAGAGAGATGGCATTTACTGGTGTCTCAGAGTAAAAGCCCAGAACTTTGCAGTAGTGTAAACACAGAATGGCCTAGGCTGCAGAAAACACTTCCCATGTCTTGTTTTCTCCCTCCATCAGATATTACTGGAGGCCCGTGTTTTTCTGGGAAGTCTGTAGTGATGCACGTGGGCGTACCTTGGACTCTCAGGTTCAGGGGTTGTCCTTTGCCGGGAATAACCATGGAGAAGGACTGAGATTCTGTTCTGCATGTTTTGTTCAAGGAATTTGCTCAGCTGTGGTGGTAATGTTATGCGAGCTGACCCCAGAGGAAAGCGGCAGCCCAGGAAAACTACAGGGTACTGTGTGCTGAGCATTGCGCCTCTTTCCCCGCTTTCATTGATGACCTGCCATCACTGAAACCTCCCTGCTGATGTTAAGGGACATGTCTGTGGTCCGAATAATGAATGGGTGTGAGGGCAGAGATCTTACTAGGCGATAAGTCTCTACTACATGCTCATGACAGAGTATGGGGTGTGCCAAGATAAGCAACTTTTGCTCATATCACAAGAATCCCGTGATACTTACTACCAGGGCTGCTTTAAAAAACCTTTAACACAATACTCCAGGCTTATTTACTTTTCAAAGACATTGAATATGGAAAGCTTTAAACAGATGTGGCCTTCAGCTGGATCCACCCACTTACTGAATGGCTGTTTTGAATCCATCTCTGTTGTCAGGAGTCCCAAGCCAGTTCATATGACGGTCTTTACACTAAGTTAGTGGAAGTGGTGCTGTTTAACACACTGTTAAAAATACATATGGATATGTAAAGACCATAATTCTTCCTGTATGCATATCAGCATGCACATCAGTTTTTTAGCTTTCTCAGTTACTTGATATGATGTTTTTACTGGGGCAACTGTATCTCTTTCTGCCAGCTTTCATCAGCCTGTTGTCTGTCCCGTGTGAATACCTAAGGACTGCCACACAAACAGTCTCAAAATAGAAGGGCAATTCAAACAGATTTGCTAAAACAGGACTGTGCTGGTCCATCTGTCTGTGTGTGTGCTGATCCGGGGGAATATCTGATGTGATGGATAAATGCTGTTAAACATCGTCAGTGCTTTAGCAGTTTGTGTCCACAGTATGGGGACAAAGTCAGTCCTCTGGTCAGTCAGGTACTAGAGATGCAGTATGTTGAAGAATGTTGGTCCCTCTTTAACACCGTAGAGCCCAAATCAAAGGACACCAAAATCCTGCTAGTGCTGGGGTTTAAAATGTAGCATGTGCGTGGAATCATTCCATACTCTTTGTCCGTTGTTTCATCAAGCCACTCGATTGACTTTCTCCACACAGAACGGTCAGGAGTGTAGTTTGTATTGCTTTTTCAATTGTTCTCTTTTCAGGTCTTTGTGGTGTGTTTGTTATTTGCAGACCTGCATTGAAGCCAGCATGTGAAAAGCTGAACCTGGATCTCATTTCATGGTCTTCACTGTCCAGTGTGAATTTACGAATACAAATAAATTAATGTCAGTCAAATGAATATACATGTCGTGACCTGCTTGTACTGCCCACTCATGTGCCACGCCCACTCATTAACCTCATGTGCAATCCCGCTTGTAACCAGCTGTTTCCTGTTTTGCCTGTTCAGTCCTATGTATTTCAGTCTGCGTCTAAGTCAGTTTACCCAGGTTTGTCATTGACGTATGCACCATGTTGTCTTGTCCAGCTCGTCTTATCCCCATTAAAACCTGTATTTTGGATCTTCGTCTGCCTGACTCGTACTTCCCCGCTTCCTGCTTGCTCGCCGGACAGCGGACGTTACAATATAATTGCTAAGCAGGGTTGCTAACATTCCTGTTGTGTTATTGTGACGTGTAAGGGGGGCAGTGAAAACACTGATCGATTTAGGCACATTCTACAAATGTCTTAATGAATTGAAATTTGAAATTTCCCAGAATGCACAGCTAAGTGTGAACCCTAGAGGTGTCTGTAGAGGGGTGAGGATTATGCTAAGGGGATGTTATCGGGCTAGAACACATCCTGTTTTCACAGTATTTTTGTGTGCAAGTCTGCCATATTCATGTTAGTTTTTGGTCATCTGCTACTTCTGAAATGCTTAACGTTAGACTGCTCAGCAGGTGCCTGAGCTTTCCCTGTACTTCCCGTAGGAGTGTTATGTTACATTTATCTACTTAGTTGCTGCTTTTGTCTAAAGTGATGTGCAAGTGAGGATCAGAATGAGCCGGTCCCTGCAGCAAACGGGGTTAAGCACTTTATCTAAGAGTCTGATACAGTAACATCTCTCTCTAGCTTTTTAGCATTTTATGCTGTATATCATTAACTTCAGTTAAATATAAGACGCTAAATATATTTTTAGTATTTTGTAACACTCTACAAAGCAAAATTTAATTCCATACTTTGCAGCTGGTGCCAAAATGGAATGTGTGCACATGTGTAACATTTTTGAACAAGATTTCGACTCACACCATCATTTATCTGTCAGCCAACATGAAGAAAAACATCGAGGAAGCTGGATGAGTGATATCTGTGTGTCTGCAGAGCAGCTTCAGATTCAGAAACTTCACTATGTTTATGCTGCTTTTGCAGGCCAGTCAGCTGCTGCTCCTGCTGGTCAATGTCATACTGTATGTCCAAACTGACAATGGAAGGTTGGTGACAATTCTAAGGTCTGCGGGTTATTTCAAGCAGCGCTAAGGTGTAATTTCAATGCGAATGTTCTCTCTGAAGCTTCCCTGAAAATTCTTCTGAAACCTTCCCTTTGTTTTCAACTGGAGTCCCATTCAACTAGCAAGCAACGTTTTGTGTGTTGGAACTGACTTGGGCTTGCTTTCTAGATTTTGACCAACAAAAAGATACATATTTTTGTGTTTCGAGCTGTCAGCTGTACACTACGCTTGTAAACTGTCATTGTAAGACTTAAGTAACATGTCTGTTGTCTCCTGTCTCCTTCCCATTGCAGAGCTGTATCTGCTAAGTGTCAGCTTTAGTTATTGTCCTGTGGAGGCCGCATTTCCATAAATGTAAAAAGCATCATTCGAACCTTAGTATGCTGCACCAAACGTCACCATGGTGATAATACCACACTCCATCTTATACCTCTTCCATTTAACAGTTCTCACTTTTGTTTATGACTCCATTGTCACCGAAATAATTTTTATTGGAAAAACTGACAAAAATTTGAGGTGGTGATTAGGTCAGTGAGCGAATGGCCGGATGAGCTATTCTTATCTGTTTCCTGTTTTATGGGAGGGTCGTCATAAAGTGGAAAATTCATGGTTTGCAGCAAATACCTGCGTAATTGTGGTTAAGGACCATTTTTAATGCTCGTTATCTGAGGCAGACACCTTTACAGCCATTGTACGAATAAACATTTTATAAAAAGCGGCTTCAGTATGCATCAGGAATCCATCTTGATGCGGGTCTGGTCAGTGATGTTACATCAACCCAGCATAAACATTAAAAAGGTATTGTGACGGTATTGAGTCAGTGGCAAGAAGGTACAAGATAAGGGACTGATTTAGTTACTCTGAGACTAAGGGGATTCCATACAGACCATCATGAATAGAGCAAAGACAGCAACAGGAGCTCCTCTTAACGATGAGTCTTGTTTTTCAAGATTTTTCCAGGCAGAAATAAAACATTTATTAGGGGTAAAAATAAGCTTATTACAGTAACTTAGGTGAAGATACAATGAAATTAAAATTAGGCAAGGTCTAATGATATCCACACTTTTGGAAACAAAGATAATTACTAGTCATTAACGCTATAGCACACTCACCCAGCAATACAATGGTTATTTCAATGTTAAAGAGCATTTCTATGTTAAATAGACATTACATTTCAGCCAGCTAAGTTTTGTCCTCACATTTTACACTAACACCCGGTCAGATGATCCTCTGCATTCCTTGTGTCCATGTATCTTTTTTAATGACCGAATCAGCGTGATATTTCCTGTTCTGTGCTGAATGTGACCAGTGGGTGTGAGAGAGCCGTCTGGCTGGGTGGTGCCTCATCATACTCAGGGCTAACACCCCGACGTGGGGCACTGCGGCCTTCCTGTTGGGGTTTATGCTGCGCTGTGGCTCGTTCACGGTACCCCCCTCTGTAGGGTGGGTCCAATTGAAGGTAAAAACAACTGGCTTTTCGAGCCGAGACTCAGCACAGCTGGAGTGAATCTGCATGGAAACTTGCTCGGGTGGATTCCTCTGCTGTGATGAGGTCTCCTTTTTTCACCAGTGGCTGGTTTCTGACCTGCGACGAGCTCAAGGAAGCAGAAGAAACCCCAAAATAAAACAGGTAGCAAGCCAGTGTATGTAGAAAAGAACAGGAAATGCGAGGCAGCGGATAACAGTAATAACTGGCTTAATGAAGGGACTGAAAGTTCCACCATGATCCCAATGTTCTGCTCTGAGAAAGATGTTTGAAGTGCGTTTCAACAAACTAGCTGCAATTATGGATAAAACAAGCCGTTGGAGGCTGTTGCTGGAGGGTTAGTGAAATCGGTAATTAAAAGAGGCTGTTGGATAATAAAAGGTTAGGCATGAATGAAGTATAATGGCAGCAGTCCGTGCCATTACTCCTGTCGAGACGTCCCTCCTACGGCAATAGGTCAGTGTGCATTGTGCACCCGTGGGTGGGTGTGGGCTGTGTACAAGGACTGCACACAGCAGGGGGAGTGTGGAGGGATGGATGGATGGATGGATGGGTGGACGGATGGACGGACGGACGGACGGACGTATGGAAACAATCAGGACTGAGTTTATGTTTGATGATGATATCTCAATCCACATTTTCTAGTGTGAGTTTATTTATAAGGAGCCCATAGTACAGCATATCCCACATGTGACATTGACTGTAAGTGAGGTTTAGCCTCTGCTCAGTCTGCCCAGATTTAGGGAGCAGGCTTTAATGCCGCAGCCGGTGAGTGAGCTGCTATTATTGGAATCCATAAACTTCCAGCGTTCTCTGGAATCTGTGCTGAGGCCCTGATTTTACTGCGTGAAATATTAGGAGCTGGCTTAGCCAGGCTGCACATGCGGGACACTGCTGGGAATGTTGTCGCCCATCTGGAACCTCGGTGTATTCCTGTAGAATTCCCAGCCTGCGGCCGAACGCGGAGCGTAGATTAAAGTGACGAGCTGGTGCGGGGTGATCCAGAGAGAATGTGTGACCAGAAGCTAACTCTGCCTTTGCCATATTCCTGCTCCTCCCCCTCACATCCCTCTCTCTTTACTCACTCAGCCATAACCAGCGGTCAACTACGTTTCAGCACCCAGTGACAGGAGAGATTTCCGGTGAAAACGTTGACTTCATGCTGCAAGAGAAGTGAGTATTTTTTTTACCATACGTTTATTTTATCGATAGCGTTGCATATTTAAAAGTGATCTTACATGGTCTTGCCAACAAAAGCAGAAATCAATAAGCAGTGACCAGTGGGTGTGAGAGACATGTCTGGCTGGGCGGTGTCTCCTCATTCTCAGGGCTATCAGCTTGATGTGGGGCAGTGCGGCCTTCCTGTCGGGGTCCTGTCTCCCAATAAGCCAGGCGAGCTTCTTTCAGAATTTAGATTAAAATACTTGAAGTGTCATCCTCCTGACTGTGTTGACCTCATATCTGATGGCTCTCTGCTGCTCCCATTGTCAGATGATTACTTTGGAAGTTATTACATTAATTTATTCCACACTTTTGCAGCTGTAAGTCATGGCTCTCTCCTGTTATTTGCCAGTATTTGGCCAAAAATCAACTGTAAACTTCAAAAGGTGACCACAGCTGTTTAGTAGGGACCCTATTATCTGAAAGTGCGATGTTTCAGTAGAGAGCCCATGTTTAACTTTTGGGCTATCTGACCATAGGAGAAGGAGATTAAGAGAGCAGGGGGGCGCGGGTTACCATGGTAGGTCACTGTGAAGTCCCCCGACAGCAAATCATTGGTCAGGCGGAATGGCCGTCTACAGACTGGCACTCTTAGGTCTTAAAGGTGCAGTATCTTCCAGCATTCAGACCTTTCCTAGAAAAACAAGGAGGCTGTGTGGAGGACAGTAGAGTTTTATGTCTCAGAGAGCCCGGGGCCCTGGCTGATTTCTGGCAGTCCGTTAGGCGTCTGGGTGCAGCCCGGCAGTAAATCCTCCCCCAGTGCTCCCTATTCCCCATCCTTTAGTATCACCACATATCACATTAACAGGGTTGAAATCAAAACAGAATTTTGGTCTAGAAACATGGGACCTGACCTTCCCCTAACATGACAATTTAGTGTTTGGAACTAGTATGACCACCAGTTTGTCTAGTCTGACCCATATAAAGCTACTTAATCACATGACTGTGGTCATTCATTTGCTATAGGAGTTCTAATAAAAATGCAAATGATTGGCTAGCACATCGGGACTGAGAAATGTGTTACAAATAACATTTGTTGTTATTGTTGTTATTATTATTATTCTTATTATTATTATATATTCCATCACAGTGGTCTGGGTGTAATGCAGCTGTTTCTCACTGTATACACTGGAAGGTGACCAGCTTTTGCATATCGCCCACACACGGCATACACTAGAAGGTGACCAGCTTTAGAATAACGCCCACACGCTGCATAGACTGGAAGGTGACCAGCCTTACAATAACGTCCACATGCTGCATACACTGGAAGGTGGCCAGCTTTAGAATAACGCCCACACACTGCATACACTGGAAGGTGACCAGCTTTAGAATAACGCCCACACACTGCCTTTGTAGATGCATGTATATTGCTTGACTTGTTGAGTTTTCTTTCAAAGGCCCACTGAGTTAAATCATGGTGCCCTGCCTTCCCAGGGAGGTGAGGTTGGGTTATAAGCCGCGTAGATGAAAAATGGGAGGTGGGTGTTTCGGCCAATGTCACACAGCCCCATCAAGCCTGCCCCAGCCCAGGTGGAGACAGGCAGCCTTTTTAATTAACAGCTGGGTGTCTGGGCCTGTCTGTATGCCTTTGTGTGGGTGTGTGTCTGTGTCTGCAGAGCCTGCTGAGGAGGGCCACCTAAAGGGCCTCATTTGTATAGCTGACTTCATTACTTGCTGAACCCTAATGACTTGAAAGCACCCATGAGTCCCCAGGAAGTTCCAGTGATTTGTTTGTTTACTCTGTTACCCTGAGGCCTGTTCACTGTTAAGATATCGCCGTCAAAATACCGGAACATTCTCCAGCGTTTTATTTGCACCACCCGCACCACTGCCCAGGGCAATTTACAGGGCCGGGTGCAGCAAATGCAAACGATGATGCAGAAAACTGCAAGGATAGCAGTGCTGTTCTGTCCCACTCCGCATAAGTGTGTATGATGAGGCACCAGCAGCAGGGATACTGAGGACAGCCGGCTTTGGGCTGTGTCTGCGGATGCCCCAAAAAGGCGGACAACAGCCAACAATATCATTTACCCCTTGGGAGTACAACTGGCTGACACTGATCCTTAGTATAATAAAAGAAAATTGGGTGTCTTTGAGAATGATATTTATCAGGTTAAAAGAAAAGAATCTCCCCCTCTATTGGTTAGTTAAACTTTATTCAAAAAGTGATTTTAACATAACTAATTGCAGTAGTGATTACGCCAAAGCTCCATCTGTCCTTGTCCAAAGCAGAAACTCTTATCCCTGAATGTGTGTGCAGGGCTGCCAGGCTGAATGTTTGCGGTGCCCGTAATAGCAGGCCATAGTATAATGAATTATGTGAGCCTGGTTAATATCGGCGGTCGTAAACAGCTTTGTGATAAATTACTTGTGTGCAGCCTATTGTTTACATCGCAACCCTGTACTGGAAAAATTGTTATGTAAGATGGATGGATATTACATTGTTGTTACTTACTAAACATACACCTGTTAGCTGTCTCAAATACAGTTGAAGCCTTTGATTCTGTTTGTTTTATAGAGAGTATAGACATTTGCTCCTTTGGCCTTACACTCCCACATTCTAATTTCAGCTCAGCCTCTGCTAAGGCATTAATGTAGCAGAGCCCCAGTGCATGCTGGGAGGAAGTGACGGTCATTGTTGGGTGGTGGCCTACTTGGCCAGGATCCTGTACTTAAATCTCACTTACCTGTTATTTCCCTCTCTTTCCTGACAAAATATCCATGGCACATTATTTATTTCTTGTAAACACAATAATAATAAAGAAGGGGAAACAATCACAAGAGATGTGCAGAGCATCACCCAAACGTGAAAGCTCCTCGGGGGGGCTGTAATTCAGAGTGAAACAGCAGCTTACAACAGGAGCACGTGTCTGCGTTTCCACTGTGTCCTCACCTTGAGCACAGCTGTAACAGACAGTCGCCATTGATTTGGGATCGACTGAAACCTCAGTTGACTTATCGAACTTGTACTTGGGCTTGTAAAACTCATGAGATTTTGTGGTAATTGGTGTCAGAAAGTGCATTGTTAACTAACCATTAATCTTGAACATCAGAGTTTAACTGAAAGATTAATTTCCCAACAGATCAATTTATCAGTTAGATGGCTGCGCATGACAGGTATACAACAATGACTCAATGATGAGCTGAAGCAGCAGGTCTTTTATGCGGACAATCTGTTTCAGAGCAAAAAAGATACAAAAAAAACTGATGAAACAAGCCCTGGGATGATTAGATAACAGCCAACGCAGTCTTTTCTTCTGCTATTAACCCAGATAGGCTCAGTATTAAGGTTTGGCCAACTGACCAATAGAATCAGCCGATATTAACGTCCCATGAAAGAATTGGCACCGGCAGAAACTCTGCAGACAGAACACCAATGGTGCCTCTTTAAACACCGATGATGAGAAAAGGAGTTTCTCTCACTGGGGGAGGTGCTGGGAACTGTCCTTCCTGTGTTGTATCTTGCAGCTCTTAGCCACGGATCATTAAGTTTGGCCAAAGAGTTGTTAGTGATTGACTGTAAAGGGAAAAAGTACATTTACCAGACAAAACTTACGGAATGCAAGTACTTTTTTCTACATGGTAATAATTTGTGATGTTTTTGTTGTTTTGTTAAGTAGCATCGACAATGTACTAAATCTGATCTCGTGAAGCATTCTGAGAGTTCATGTTATTTACTTGTTCTAAGGTTAAGTTACAAGGTGCATGGCTTGTTATATTTACATTTTTTTCTATGTATTGGCCTTTGTGAGTCTCTGCAGTTTCACAAATTGACTCAGCTATGTCAGTCATAAACACCTGTTTAAATAAAGCTATTGGTGTCTGTTTATTTTTGACCATATAAAATAATATTAGTTATCAGAATTTTTAGCTCGATACAGCTGTATTGATACTGAAGACGGAGTTTTCCTAACTGATGTGGATCTCAGTTTATGGATCACCGGCAGGCTGATGGGTGAATTCCCTTGCTTCCTTGCCAAGGCCTTGCTTTCTCCTCATGAATTTATGGGCTGTTGGTCAGACAGCTAGCTCTACTCCGCCAGCTGTACTATTCTTCACTGACTCGCATCATTAACAGTATGGCATAGTACCTGGTAATGCAGCTTAAGCGTGACACGGGCAATGCTGTCATGTGGGTCGATAGAGGAATCTTGTATATTTCGCATCCTTGGAACTGCATATTTCGTATCCCTTCAGCTTCTGGAAGTTGGGATTTAAAGTCACCTGGATGCCAGGAATGCAAAACTAGCTATGTGGTATAGATTGTGTTCTTACATGGCATCTTTGCGTGGGAGCTCAAAGGTGAATGAAGTTTTCTTTTGTGTTGTTTCTGTTTGCATATACACAATACATGTTCGTTTGAGAGGTTTGTCTGCGTGGAGTTTCGCCAGGTATTCTGTCTCCTTCCCACAGAGCTAAGCAGCCATGCTGGTTTGGCTTGATGTGCGCTTGTGGGCATCTGCGTCCTAGGGTGGCTGATTTCCTGTTCATGGCTGTGCTTCCTTGGCTCCAGGGTCTCTGCACCACTGGAGAAGTGGCTGGAAAAAATGATGGATATACGTGTTTTTCATTAGTATATGCTCTTCATGTTTATTTGTCAGCGGCAAACAGTTCTTTCTATGATACTCCAACGGCTTGTTTTATCCATAATTGCAGCTAGTTTGTTGAAACGCACTTCAAACATCTTTCTCAGAGCAGAACATTGGGATCATGGTGGAACTTTCAGTCCCTTCATTAAGCCAGTTATTACTGTTATCCGCTGCCTCGCATTTCCTGTTCTTTTCTACATACACTGGCTTGCTACCTGTTTTATTTTGGGGTTTCTTCTGCTTCCTTGAGCTCGTCGCAGGTCAGAAACCAGCCACTGCTGACAGTTTGTTTCCTATATGTCACTCCTCTTGAAGCACTCAACAATTTTCAGGGTTGAAAGACAATAGTCCTTGAGCTGAAGATGACCACGACTGCCCTCAACCATTTCCTGTTTCCTTTGTCTCCCTGTAGTCCGAATTCCTGCATGTCCAACCCGAAGTCCAAGCAGAGGACCCCCAGCATGGTGAGCGAGTCGTCCACAACCGTGACCTCATCCACTGGGGACCCGCCTTCTGTACCAAAGGTAAGGAAGTGGTTCACTGCTTATGGGGTGCTGGGGAAATTGCAAACATACCGTAAGCTGGCCATTCCCATTGTGTTTATCAGCTCTTAGGAATTTCTGTTTACTGTCTTTGGATCCTTGACGAGAATCCAAATGGATCATGTCATTTACGTCGCTATTGTTCTAGTTATTGAAGAAAGAAATACATTTATTTATGCATTTCACTGTGGTTTCCTGTCTCCCTGGTTTAATGGTACAAAGGAGTTCAGCTGAGGCAGCTGGTTTGAGGAATGACTGGGACCTGTTTTGGTTGACTTGACCCATGGGCGTGTTATTTGCCTTGAGAACCTCAGCCATGTTGACACAAGTGACACAAGTACGTAGCCAGCAGGATGAAACGCCATGAGCCAGATGGCTATTAAAGAGAAATCCAGTGGATGGTATGCTGATGTCACCGTCAGAAAGAATTGTGTCTGGAAATCTCATCTTTGTTAAGCCAGTGTTTGGAGCTATGACCACTCTGCTGCATCACATTGGTAACTCATGGGTGAATTTAAGATACGGCCTGAAATGTTTTCAGCAGCAGAACCTTTCTCGAGTGTAGCCTGGCCTTTCATTTTTTTCTTTCTGTTTTTTTTGGCACAGTTCTTTAAACTAGGGAGGTTTTTCAAAGGCCTAATTTGCCATTGTAAAATCTGAATCCGGGAATTCATAATGTGTCTTCTGCTTATTTCGCAATTGGAGCTCTGTTGAAGGTCACTGCAATTAGCCATCCCAAAAGATCTTTCTCCCACAGCCCTGACAGATTGCATCTAGAAAAAAAGACATCTCCTGAGCCAAGTAATTTGGCAGGATTTGGAACAAAAATTTGACTATTCATGAAAAGGGAGTATACTGTTTGTCTAAACCCAGATTATGTTAAATATGAGTTAAACTTGTTTCAGTGAATGAAAGCGATGGAGAGGACTGCCTTTAATGCAGCCACAGGGTAAGGAACACCATGTCCGCACTGCTGAAGCAGCAATATGGGGTGATGCTGGCTGTTCTTGCCATGCTAAGTAAATGCGCACTGTAGCACAACGATGCATAGGAAAGAGGGCATCTCATTTTCTGTCAAATGATTTGCCTGCATTGCTGGTTTTGTAAACGCCATGTGTGGTTGATCTTTAACTGTATTCACTAGAACAGAACCTATATGTGGAATAAGCTATTCCTTGCGTGTTACAGACAAAAATAATCCAGTATTATTAAAGCAAATTTACTTGTGCACTTTAAAGACGGTACTTATTCTTTTCATTCGTCAGTCCGAATCTGATGGTACTTAATTGCACTTTAATAAGCATTGTGAACAGTTCCCCATTGGCGAATCATGCTTCTCAGCTTCGAGCAAGTGGGTGTGATTTACTGAGCATGTTAGCAGGCTGTCCTGCATAAATCAGGAGCTGCATTGACGTTTCCAACGCCTTCCAGCAGCATCCCTGGCACACCCTGCAAGTTAATTTGCCTGCGGTGGATAAATAATCTGTTTTTATCATCAGCAGGCCCTTTGTGTATCGTAGGCCTCCAAGTCCAGTGGGAAGGTGCACAGCTTTGGGAAGAGGGACCACGCCATCAAGAGGAACCCCAACGTGCCCGTGGTGGTGAGAGGATGGCTCTACAAACAGGTGAGCCTACCGACTGCTACTCAGGTACTTGTCAATACTTATTGGTTGTTGCAGTTGTTCTTCAGCATCTGATTGGTCAAAAGCCTAAGTCTTTAACAAAGCCTAATTGGCCATAACCTGGATGTATACACCTGTAAGTGTATCATTTTCTGTCTATAGAAAAGTTTATTCAATACAGAGCTCGCTGTCACTGAGAAAAACACTATTTATGCACTATTTGTTTTCATTTGACGTAGTTTATTTTACACACAAACCTTTAGAATAAAGCACTTAAAACATTGATCTGATCACTCATCATTTAATGTTTTTTAGGATGGATTACTGTAGGTCTTCACGGTACAACAGAATGTTAAAACAACCAAAAATTAGTTTGTGTTGGTGTTACACTTTAAATGCCGATCAACAGTTAGCAGTCGCAGAGTGAGTCTCCGTTGGCAAACTGATGAAATCTGCTTTATCCGGCAAACTTTCTCATTCAATACTTGTAATTAGAAATCAATTACAGGAAGTAGACTTCAAAAGGATACTTGTCTCTCCATTTCCAGGACAGCTCCGGGATGAGGCTGTGGAAACGAAAGTGGTTCGTCTTGTCTGACCATTGCCTGTTTTATTACAAAGGTGGGTCACTATATGTTACACTACAGTGCTGATATGGGGTCTGTGCTGATTAAACAATCATGCTGATTGAAACACTAGTGCAATGAACGAACCCGCAGTCTTACTGAAAATGTGCTGGACTGAATATCATAACATGAGGAGGGGAAGGACGAATGTTACGACAGCGATGTTGCTGTGACCAAAGGTGTCTATAGTATTAGCCTATCATACATTCAGTAGTCATCTTATTAATGTTGGATCACAACCAAGGTTAAGTGCAGCTCTCAGAGGGAGGCAACCAGCAGAGCTGGCGGTGTGAAAGGGCGTCATTATTTTTTTCCACTGTGTTGTGTTTAATCCTATTACATGGTTTGCTGAAGAAAAAGTAGTGTTATAAATGCAAATGAAGGGTCTTTCATAGACACTCATCCCACTTTCTAACTTAGGCCAAATGCACTTTCATATCGTATCTGTCCCTAAACATGCCAGCATAAAAGAAACGAAAATAAGATACTGCATGAGAAAGTAATTCTAAATGTCTGCTGTGCTGGGGGGGGGGGGGGGGTTCAATTAGCGGCAGGTGCATTACGGCTGAAATTGTTCCAAACGAACCTTGGCAAACCATTTAAAAAAAAATGAGGTTGTCAAACGGA
>JAODKC010000009.1:24255426-24266337 GCA_026777985.1 Mormyrops attenuatus | reverse complement strand
CGACATCACATTACTCAGATCAACTGTAGAGAAAAAAGGCATTGCTGTAAAGTGTCATTACTCGTTAAATCAAATTCGTGTTATTGTTTCAATTATATTGTCCATATGTCTCTCAGATAATAATCTCCCAGATTTGTCATAGTTATGAGGCCTGATGGAAAATAATATTCTTAGCGATCTTCTCCTATAACCATTTTATCAGACCTCGTCAAGGGAAAGAGATGGGATGTACCAGAAAGATGTTCAAAGATGCATCTGACTGGTTACATTTGAATTGAGGCACGTAATAAATAATGATACTGTTCTGTGAGGATGTGCTGTTTTCTCTTTTTTTCCCCATCCCATCAAGACCGCTATGTCCGAGACCAAGACAAGACCGAGACCAAAACAAGACCGAGACCAAATAGAGTCGAGACCAAGACAAGACCGAGACCAAAAAAATTGGTCTTGAGACCGGTCTCGAGACCAAGACCGGTCTCGAGAACTACAGCACTACCGCCACCTGTGCTCCCCACCTGCTAGCCTTCAGGGGAAATTTTAAGGGGAACTGCTACCCCCTCGTATCACACTGGGAAAGCATGTGGCTCCTCTGTGGCAGTGGCGTGACCCACATTGCTTTCCCAGCAGTGCAGGGACAATGCGACATTTCTCACCCTGCTACTGCCGTTCCCGTGGCACCCTCCCCCCACTCCCATGCCGTCACACTAGCTCACTGAATAGCTCTGCACTCTGCACTCTGGTGTTCCTGCAAACACATCGGCTCCAACATGAGTCAGCTTTTTTTATATATTTCTTTTTTATAATTTGTGGTGCACAAATTACTTGGATTCCTGAAAGTCTAAGCTCTGACAACACAGTGGCAGTCCTCCTCAGGTAGGGGGAGCTGTCACTAGCTAGGATCAGAAACAGTACATTCAGGACCAAGCCCCATGCACTAGTGTTGATCCAGGCATACTAAATGGAAGTACTTCTTGGTGAAACCATTCCTGTAAAGGGCTCATGCAAGAGAACTTCATAAGGTAACGCCATATTAACAACAAACTAAAACAGCACTCTTTCAAATTTTTTTCCCTTTGGCGGTAACTCTGGTGCTTCTCGGTGCCGTCACTCTCTCTGTGCCCAGCTTTTTGGTTTGTTGTCTCTTGCTTTGCCTAGTACAGCACTGATCATTGTTCGCCGGAATTGCCATGATGATGTCAGAGCGAGTCGTCAGCCTCAGTGTAGATGTCCTTAATCAAAGGGAGAGGCCAGTAGCTATTAGAGAGCACCGGATCGCATGTGCGTGGAATGATAACCTCTGGATCTGAATCACTGGCTGCCAGTACAATGATATCAGTATTTGTGTGCTGAATTTGTGTTGGGAAAAGCTATAGTTCAGTGCCACAAGTGATAGAAGATGCTTCTGGTGTCATGGACAATGAAATCTTTCCCTTTAAATGTTACTTTTCCATCTGACATTGATAATGAAAATAGCAAATCTGTGAACAGTTGAAGATTGATAGCTTTTTTTATTTTACTCTTAACGGGATGCCTGATTCTTTAAGGCTCATTGGCTGATTAGAAAATTAGAAAATGGAAAAACTCGCGAAAGGCCCATTTAACAGAGATTGATGTTAGTTGCAGTAATGTGTAAGTTTGACTCATCATCATGGTATTTTCCTATCTCATAAGCTGAGAAACAGCAGTTTCTAAAGTAGCCAAAGATGTTCACTCATCTGTCAACATGGCTTCCGTTCACATAGCTGCAAACCAAAGAAAACAGGATCCTTTCCTTCTGTGTTATCAGTCTGTCAGACTGGATTGCAGCAGTTTTCATGAATGTCCCCAAGGGGTCTCATCTTCAGAAATAATTTATTAATTATCTCTTCCACACAACTAATTGTGCAATTAGGGACTAATTCGTAGGCACTTTAGCAGAACAATGAGCGTAGACATTAAATTTTCAAGGGATCAGTGTCATTCAGTGAAAGAGCAAAGGCAGCTCTGACAATTACATTTAGCTATAAAATTTCCTTTTTTTTATAAGAAATAAATAAAAATTTTATTTAAAAGTACCTGGTAGCAGCCAATAATGTAATAACTGGCAATGACATAATAATTTTTCCATTCTTAATATAATAAACATCGATAATGTAATAATGTACCAATAATGTAAGATTTTCTGAATGAAAAATGTAATAACTTTTCATGCCTAGTGTAATAAGACAGTGGGGGGGACCATGAAATGACTTAAAAACTACAAGGAGGAATTTATGATGGCTGCGAAATTGAAACGGGCGGGGGAGGGGTAGCTGTCCAGGTGCTGTAGTGATGTCTTCCCAGGGTTTGAAATGTGAAGACCCTTGCAGCTGAGTTTTTGGTAGCTTTTTTCAGTCCTCCGCACCCTCTTTCTCCTGCAGTATCTCTCCTCAATGTATTTCTTGAAATCACAGAATATCCTGTATTCTAAATCATCACAGGAATCAAAGGCAAACTTTTATCTTATATACCCATAGTTTTAACACTTAAGCGTCTGACACTTCCATAAGTTATAATGGAAATACGGAACATGCTATCAGTAATTTCTATCCCAATACTGACTCACCACAGCAAGCAAATATTTGTTAATTGTATCATGATGGAGGACTGTAAGTATGAACCCATGTAGGGCAGTTAATATTTTGTTTGGTGCTTTGATAAGACATTTGTTGTTATTTATTCAATCAAGATTCACCCATCTGAGAAAAACAATTCACTTGGATAATTTGAAACTGTAACCATGTTTGAAATCATTCCCAGTGCAGGTCATTTAAGCTGCTTGGTGAGATCGTTGCCTGTTTTGGACGGTCCTCTTAATGGCACATGTCCATTTTCTGGTCCACCTAGATAATGTGTCTGTTTTCATTTCAGTCTCTTCAGTGACAAGTTTCATAACGTGGCAATTTAAATGTCATTTTTTTGCTTGAGACATATTGAGTTTTTTTATAGCTAGTTTATCAGTACTTTTCTGCTTGATCCCCAGACTTTAATACTTTATATATAAAGTGTATTTGTTACCTCGTTGCTCACGTATTACTTTTTTGACATTCTTTTCACAAAATTTGGAGAAGCCAGGGTGTCTCATATCCTGTTATTCCTGGGGCAGACTTGTGACCCTCTACTCCATCATCAGATGTATTAGTGTATTTTCAAGCTTATGTATTATGAGATGGATCAGTAGATATGATTTGTTAACTTGTAATATGTGAGAAATTCTTCCTTGGTTTCTATGCTATACCGTGTACCGACTGTCACTGCATTTACAGGGAGTCTGAGACACCGGAGCAGGCGGGACCTTTTGAGCGACAGGCAGCCCCACAGATCAATCACGTCAATAATCACAGCAGGACCACATCTCAGCCGGAAGGCTTGCAGCAATCTGAGAGCACGGAGCTGCCTGACGGCAATTCCTTCAGCATGGAGACGACTGAAGAGGTCCGCAAGGAGCGGTACCCCACTTTCCTCAAGGACACACCGGAAGGGCAGAGCCAGGTCCAGCCCCCCGCAGTCTCCATAGAAACGGGAGGTCGCCCCCTGGATTCAGCGGTCCCCCAGGCACCGCCCGCGCACAGCAGCCGCCTGTCCCCAAGCGTCCTGCGGCTCGAGCCCAACCCCAGCGGGACATATATGGTGGGTGGGGCTCCCTGCTCTGACGCGGAGAAGCAAGTGCAGAGGAAGAGCACGCTGGCCCAGGTGGAGCACTGGGTGAAGGTGCAGAAGGGAGACCCCAAGAGGTCAGGGGCCCGAGGCAGACACACACACCCACACAGAAACACGTATGCACACACGCAGGCACGCACGCACACACACGCACGCACACATACACAAACACGCACACACACACAAACACATACACACACATGCAAACACACATGAACACGCACACACACACACAAAGACGTACACACACACACGCACACACACCTCTCCCCTGCAGGCCACACAGACATAGTGGGGCCTTATAATCTACATAAAACAAATTACTTTTTATCTTCATAGCTCTGCTCACATTTTTAATTCACTTTGATGACTCTGTGTTTGTCCCATGATGTTTGGACCATATATGGAAGCACTCATGTATGCAGTATATGGCAAGATGTATTTATGCACTGGGAAGAAATCATCAGGGTACAGCCCCCCCTTTTTCATTGCAAATCACTAATCAATTTCTAACAAGCCGCACTATGCCTCACTTCCCCACAAGCCTATTGATATTTTTGGAGAAGAAATGATTTGATGTAAGGACAACAGCACCCTCTGCTGGACGTAGTGTGCAATAACACTGATGGAGGATGTTATATGTATATCAACAAATCAATGAAAGGCATTTAAAAAGCAGTAGTAGAGTTGGCCGGTAGCATAGGGTTTATATGAACAAGTATGGGTGCTGACCGCATTGGCACTACGCTCCCCCTCATAGCGCGGTTATTCTGATTTTCAGCCTCCATCCCGCTGAGCACACGCTCCCACGGCGGACCCCCCCGGCACAAGCCAAGGCCCACGCGTTCCAGGCATACCAGTCCTTACCGAAAATCACTCAGCCCTCCCCGGCCGGTGGATCCTCCCCAGTGTCCAGCGACTACAAGTATGCCCAGGACCGACTGAGCCACCTGCGCATGTCGACGGGGGAGCGTGCCGCCAGCAGGGAGGGCACGGTATGGCAGCTCTACGAGTGGCAGCAGCGGCAGCACTTCCGGCATGGGAGCCCCACAGCGCCCAATTACAGTGTCTCCCCCGACTATGGCGAGTTCGCCCCTTACAGGGCGGCCCTGGAAGTGCCCCGCTCCATCTCGGTGCCCCCATCCCCCTGTGACATCCCGCCACCGGGGCCCCCCCCAAAAGCCCTGTCACCCCGGAGACCGCACACGCCAGCTGAGCGGGTCACCGTCAGGCCAATGGACGAGAGGTCGGTGGTGAGGGTCCCGCCCTCCAGCTCCCCGCAGGAGATGCAGCGCTCCAAGAACAGCAGGGTAAGCGGCGAGGAGCACCCTGCCCCTGATTAACCTCCGCGACGCCTTACGATGCTGCCCTCCGTAGTACACGAGCGCTTATCAGTGCTGCATCCTGATGAGCTTTCCCAGGTGCGGGACGTGCTGGGGGGAGGGGGCAGCATGTCATGGGACACATAACAAATTAATTATGACCAGTAACAAGTGCAAGTTAGCAATACAGTACTAACAGACAAATGCAATAAGATAGATATTCAGTCAAGGAAAAGTACAGGCAGGAGACCAGTGAAAGATGACAGGTGGCGAAAGGGCAGGTCTGGACTGATGCTAAAACTCATCAAGGATCATTTAAAAAATGTTCTGATCTCTGGGATATGAAATATGAGGCTTGGGTAGCTTAACCTGCTTTTATTGCTAATAGTAAATAAGTGTTCAGCAAAACAGGTCTATGTGTGATTCTTTACTTTTGGTGTTTGTACACTTTTAGTCCCTTTAATTCTGTATGAAATGCAATAGACTCAAATAGACAAGGCTTGTAAGGTAGAATTTCCTCTAATATTGGAAGAGGTCAGTCAGGCATTTTTGGTAATCTGGTCATCCATCTCTGGTTGAGTTAATCTGCAACTCATCCCAGGAAAGAAAGGGACTAAGACGGGATGCAGCCACAAAGGACGGCCGTCGATCGCGAAGGTGTCGTACACCTTCTCTGGCACACTCTCACACAGAAGGTAGTCTTGTGCTTCTTCAGATTGCCTGAATGGCATGCTGCATAATTATGGAATAGTAGCCATTTAAGACGTACAAACTAAATCACTTTTACAGAAAATACAAATACAAAATGCACAGAAACTACATCCCATAATTGAAGAAGATATGCTAATCTCGCTCTCTGGTGTCACACTGCATGTCACACTAGCCAATCCGTTCCATGCCGGGACAAGTTTGACTCCCAAAGTCCAGTGATTGCTCCGCACCATGCCTGGGCACGGTTTGCTTGGAGAGGTGGACCAGAGCACGATTAGTCTGACATGGTGCGGATGTAATGTGGTCACTAACCGGGGACACAGACATGACGTCAATGATGCGACTGACACATACATGCACATTTGTATGTTATCCATGAACCGGTCCCAGAAGGAAGTTTATTTTTTACACAAAACTTTGGTCTACAGTAGCGTTGTCACGATTATGACCTCCATACTTGATACCACTTTGAGTATCGGTACTACAAGGATACCAATGCTGAAAAAACTGTTTTGTTCATGGTAAATTTTGTACTTATGTCACTGATTTTCAGGAGATATTTATGTCAAATGCATTTAAATTGTTATTCGTATTATTATACCTTGCCAAGTCATATAAAGCCCATTTTCCCATGGTATTGTAGTATGAATACCTATGTAACTTTACCTGTAATTGTCATTTTCCTCAGAGGTGTCATGTGTAATTTACTGTAATCGTCATTTTCCTCAGAGCCGCCTTCTGTGATTTACCTGTAATCGTCATTTTCCTCAGAGCTGTCGTGTGTCATTTACCTGTAATCGTCATTTTCCTTTGAAGCTCCCATGTGTGATTTACCCATATTCGTCATTGATTATTTCCCACAGACGACCCCGACACACAGGAAGTCAATACCACCCATGGGCTACATGACGCACACAGTCAGCGCGCCTAGCTTGTACGGAAAAACGGTAAGGCTCCTACACATTGTTGACAGAATAGTAAAATCGTCATGTTATATATTCTGGGAAGTTCCATCACCTGTGACTGTATGTGTTTTAGCCAGCACCACTGTCTAGTGTAGAATGTGTGTGTTTAAAAGCAGCATATCTACTGGTACAGGGCCCCTCTGGGAGGGACACGGCTGGGCCATAACAGACCCCAGAAGACTGTGGTTGTAATGGCCCAGGAGCTGCCGAGACCCCCCGGCCCCCCCCCCCTTGTGCTCCGCTGCACCCTCTGAGGTGAGGGCAGGGGGCTGCAGACTGTAAATTAAAAAGCTGCTCTCTCTGCCCTCTCCCTTGGCTTTGCAGCCGGAGGAGCTGACCCTGCTCCTCGTCCAGCTAAGGAGGCACCAGGCCAAGATGGCTGGCGTGTGCAGAGACGCACTAGCCCTTCCGCACTCGTCCAGTGGCCCCTATGCCCTGGTAACCCTGCCCCTGCCCCCTGGCCCCACCTCCCTCACTGCATCATGGGTCTGTGTGGCTGAATGCTGTCAGCCCTCCTCCAGTGAGGGCCCCGGCCACCCCTTTCCTGCTTGGACTTGGCCGTCCCATTGCCATGTGCTGCCTGTCCATTTCACACCAGCCTGGCCTGGAGCTGTTCATGCACCATCACCCATCCTGCAGGCCTGGTACTTGCTTTGCCAGTGCGACCTGGCTTTGCCAAAATGCTCATGCTGCCTGTGCCAAGCATGGGTCACACGCCGTCCCCATATTCGTGGTTTGCTCTCACTCACACCCCGGCTGTCAACCTGCTGACAGTGATAGAAGCAGACGGTGCCTCTCAGAGCGAAAAGGAACCTCAGTCTTCACCCTAGAGCTTATGAAATTATACCCACACTCAATGTCAATGAAGTAATATCGCTGTGAAAAATAGGATGACTTCATAGCCCCAGAACTGACCATAAAGGATGCAGATAATGCAGAAAATTAATCTGGCTTTCCTGTACCCTATTGCTGCTACGATATTTGGATTATGAGAATGAATTAATCTGGATGTTTTATGTAGTCATGCTAACTCAGTCTAGCTGTGCCCTTGACAGATGCCTCTCGAGTGTGTTGAGAAACAGGTAGCGCTTGTACATGTGATCCTTGCAGCTTCATGCCATGTGACATGTCTCTTCACTCCCGGCTCAAAGGCTGACGATACTTACATGCAGCTGAAGTCGGACCTGGAGTATCTAGACCTGAAGGTGGGACCGGACAGCCTCACCGCTGCTCGCCGCCCCTCTGCGCTTCCTCCACTCAGCAGCACGCTCCCTGCCTGCTTGCCCCTCCCCTCTTATCCATTCAGCCAGCTAAACTCACTCACCAGGTTACCCTTAAAGATCCCCCCCATTGTTATTATGCTCAGGAACAGTGATCCTTATTTTTGTTTGTGAACATAAAATATCATGATTACACAATAAATGATGACCAATATTATTAATAACCAGTATTTATTAAAATGGTTTAACAGCCATGAAAATTATTCAGAACTGTTTAGTTGTATGGTTTATACCGAATGGAATCTCAACCATGATCTTAAATCCCACAGTCTTACAGAGTACTTCACACATAGCTCACACCTCACTAAAATATATACAAACAGAAAGATAAACTTTTTTACATAATCCCATGATGTGGCTCAGTCAAAAACCATAACATTTGCCTGCCTTGCATTGTAATCTGTATGCATGTCAGGCAGTAGTACATAGGTAATGAGTCCCCATCTCTGTTCCATATCGCAGCTCTGCAGTGGATGCTTGGGCGCCGTTGCTGCGTTTTAGCCGCGGTTGCCGTAGGGATACAGAGGACCGCAGTCCCACTGCAGTCAGTAGGATCAGAGCACAAAGGCGGCTTTTTCTTCAGTCCTGCATAGGCGGTGACAGCATTTTGTTCGGTGGCAGTGGGTTCAGCGTGTGGCTGTCTGATAAAATCGCCCCCCCCCCCTCACATAATGCTTTTGTCCTTTGCTGTCGCTTCCTCCCCAGGCCTGTGGATTTATTTTGAAGGTCGTGCTCCTTTTCTCCTATTGGCACTAAAAATACAAATCAAATCATTTACATCTGTCCTTGGTGCATCTGTGCAAATGCAGAGCACCCGCTCTTGCCAGTCGGACCTTCGCTGGATTTTGTGATTTCTGTGGGCTTTCAGTCATCCTGCTCTGGCTGCTGTAATTGCCACAACCCCCTGAATGATATCGTTACAGTATTATTTTATTCAGGAGTTTAATTAAATGCAAAATGTTTTTTAGTGTATCGCAAAACAAAGTTAAGTCCCCGTGTTTGACCTCATGCCTTTTACTTCGTTATTCATGTAAGCTATTCGTTAGCATGACGACCTTGTTCCTTTCAGTAATCTTGCTGCTAATGCACGGTCACATCAAGATGACTATTGCCTGTGAGGTCGTCTATTTCATTATAATATTTAAGACATTGTTGTGACTTTTTTAGGTAGCCGGGCGTGAAGCACTCAAAGACAAGGTGGCTAAACCCGTCAAAATAGCTGAGAGCGACGTTGACGTAAGTATGACTTTTTGTAATGTATTTTGAATAGGCTACCGCCATCCAGAACAGAAACTTCTTATCAGAGCAGGAATTTAGCAGACGCTGCACTGCATGCAATGGGATATATATATATATCACACACATACACACACACTTTATTTACTTAATTATTTATGTATGTATTTGGCTTTGGGCTCTTACATTTTTCACTTTGATATTTATCTTGCTTTTAATTTTTTTTCATGCTATCCAAGGTTATGTTGTTGTAATCTAACTATTTATGCTGGTGAATTTGTCAGATTTATGAATATTTCACGTAACTGAGACAACAATGTAATGCTGCTAAATATTAGCTGCTTGAATATTTATTTAACAGAATTATAAATAGAGGTATGGAAAAAAACAACCCGCTTGGAGAGAGAGACTGTAAACCAAAGTCTGATAGCCATGTTTTTTTGCTTATCTCTTCAGTTAATTTTTGTCTTTAGACATCACTAACTTCAAAAGAATATCTGATTTTCAAAATGCGGCTGTAGAGAAAGTTTTAAAATACAGACGCTCCTCTACTTATGAATTTTCAGACATGCGAACGAAAATGATTGTAAGTCCAAATTGTGTTCACTGGGCCCCCGTTTCCTGTCCGCAACATCAATTTTTTTTTTTCTGCGCACCAGTTCCGCCTAGTACGATTTCTGGCCGCTACTCCCGCCACGCAGCACCATAGCGTGCGTACTCCCAGCATCCTAGTTCTTTGTACTTTCGTATACCTTTAAAATGATGCTGAATACGGACATTTTAAGTTATGAACGGCCGTTTGGAACATAACTCATTCGTAAGTAGAGGAGCGTTTGTATTAATCTTTGATAACATTACTAAAAACAAATCTCAGTGTTTGATAGCGATGAGAAGATGCCCTGGTTCATTATAGCGATGCTTGAACAAAGAATGTTCTCTTTCTGCTGCTGCCCTGAGACCTGAGGGATTATTTACAGACTCCGAGAGAAAAAGGCCCAGATAAACCCAAACCTCTCACACACTCTGCAGGTGAAGTTAAGCAGACTCTGCGAGCAGGATAAGATCCTACAAGAGCTGGAGGCACGGATCCGCATGCTGAAGGAGGACAAGGTCCGCAAAGAGAGCCCATGTGACAACCTGCTTTTTATAATGCATATACAGGCAGTGACCCTGATCACCATGGCCGATGTGGCCACACAAAGGCCAGAGCTGCCATGCTTATGGGGAGTCTGTGGTCCGTGGCTGGGCTGTGTTCTGCTCTGTGCTCTATACAAACCTGGCACTCCCTCACCTCTCAGGACAAGCTGGAGTCGGTGCTGGATATATCCCACCAGCAAATGGAGCAATACCGCGACCAGCCGCCCCATGCTGAGAAAATCGCCTACCAGCAGAGGCTGCTGCAGGAGGACCTGGTACACATCCGGGCTGAGATCTCCCGGGTGTCCACGGTGCGTCGGACCTGCCCACCACTGAGCCAAACCTTGTCAAGCTCACTATTGCCACCTAGTGATAGAAACCATGTTAAACCAATATTACCTACTGTATGAGTCACGTGAAGTTCAATGTTATTACAATTATCAGTTTCCTTAACTTTTTTGTTTTTATAAAGGTTTGAGGGGCATGCCATAGTTCCGATGCCGCCGCTGCGGGGGGGGCGGGGGGACGACAGTAGGACAAAGAGCTTTGTAATAAGGAGACTGCACAAGACAAAAGAACTGA
>JAODKC010000009.1:24217900-24238771 GCA_026777985.1 Mormyrops attenuatus | reverse complement strand
AAAAGTAAACAACTTTAGTAAGATATATCTTAAGAGTCTTCTTAGCACACTAACAGTGTACGTTATCGGGAAACCGGGCCCAGATCCTTGCACTGAGGGTTCTCATCAAGCGCAAGCGCAAATATCGGCAAAGGTTCGTTGCAGCATTTGTTGATTTTCGTAAAGCGTTTGACTCAGTTGATCAAGTTGCCCTGTGGGACATCCTGAGACTTTTCGGGATCCCCCCGAAGCTGCTGGACGTCATGGCTAGCCTGTACACTGGTACTGTGAGTGCTGTGCAGAGTGGAGGGGGAACCTCTGCGTTCTTCCCAGATGATTCTGGGGTTCATCAGGGGTGTGTTCTCGCTCCTACTCTGTTCAATGCTTGTATGGACTGGGTGTTGAGCAGGGTCGTGGGGTCCAGCGGGTGTAGGGTGTCCATTGGTGAAGAAAGATTTACTGATCTTGACTTTGCCGATGATACTGTCGGAGTCAATGGAGGCTCTGATTGGGGCTCTTGAGAGAATGAGCGAGGAGTCTGAATGTCTGGGATTGTGGGTGTCCTGGATAAAGGCCAAGATCCAGGCATTTCAATTCAATTCAATTTTATTTATATAGGGCTTTTAACAACAGTTATTATCACAAAGCACTTTACATATAACCGGCCCGAACCCCACCAAGCAAGCCTGAGGCGAAAAACTAGCAGGACTCTAGCAGGAAGAAACCTTGAGAGGAACCTAGACTCGGAAGGGGACCCCATCCTCCTCTGGGCGACCGGGGAGCATGAAACTGTATTTACATTGACAGTCCAAATAGTTATACAAGTCCCAGTTGGTTCCATGTAATTATATCCAAGGAGTCCAGGTGAGGGTTCAAGCGGTGTAGTGTCGGCTCAGGATCAGCTCGGCATCAGCTCGGAAAAGAGAAGGTGGAGAAGATAGTTATTGCCCTACACCTAACCTCTGGCAGTACTAGAGTAACTATGGCAGTCTGGCTAAAAGAGAGACCTGGAAGGAAGCACAGACATGAGGGTTTCCAGGGGTTTTGGCGTCAAGCCAAACTACTGTCAACCGCTTAAGTGATCGGCGAGAGTGACAGGACGACAGCACCAATCCCCCCTTTCACCTTTAATCTCAAATAACCATGAACCTCCAGATTTCCCATTCACCTTAGAAAAGGGAATTTTACTATCCAAAAGACTGACTAAAGAGGTAAGTCTTAAGCCTTCACTTAAAAGCAGAGATTGTGTCTGAGTTCCGAACACTAATAGGAAGTTTATTCCATAACTGTGGTGCTTTATGAGGAAATGCTCTTCCCCCAAAAGTAACGTTCTTTATTCTGGGTATGAATAGAAGACCTGCATCTTGCGATTGAAGCGTATGATTCGGAATGTAGTTGCAAATGTGGTCACTAACATACTGTGGTGCAAGACCATTTACAGATTTATAAGTTAAGAGTAGTATTTTATTGTCAACATTTAATGACTTCTTAGGCACAGTATAGTGTGTCTGTAGGCTAGGAGAATGTCGGCCTTGTCGAGAGATTTACCTACCTTGGCAGCGACATTCATGTCTCAGGTGACTCTTCCTATGAAGTCCGCAGATGGACTGCAAGAGCATGGGGGGTCATGAGGTTGCTGGAAAGGGGTGTGAGGCGTTCCCGATATCTTTGCAAGAGGACAAAGGTCCAAGTCTTTAGATTCTTGGTGCTGCCTGTCTTGCTGTATGGTTTTGAGACATGGACACTATCCGGTGAGCTGAGATGAAGACTGGACTTCTTCAGTACTGTATCTCTTCGGAGAATCCTTGGGTACCGCTGGCTTGACTTTGTGTCGAATGACCGGTTGCTAGAGGAGTCCTGAATGAGACACATTACCTGCACTGTGAGGGAGCGTTAGTTACAGTATTATGGCCATGTGGCACATTTCCCTGAGGGTGATCCGGCTCGCAGGATCCTCATTGCTGAGGACCCAAGTGGCTGGACCAGGCCAAGGGGACACCTGGCTGCGGCAGAAGGATGGCCATTTCCAGAGGGTGGGACTGGACCGTGTATTTGCCTGGTGGATCGCTGGCTGGGCCCCCGTGGAGTTTCACTGTGTGGTGGGTGTGGCAACGCGCCGCACCAGCGCATGCTCCCCAACTGACCTGACCTGACCTGACCTGATTATGAGCTACAACTGTGTGTACTTACAGTACTGTAGGAGAAGGTGGTGGGGTGTCTGTGCCTCATCCAGGTTCTTGGTGGTGTTGGCATGATGAAACACAAGGCTGGGTGAAATTGACCCTGGTCTGCAGAGGAATATGACCATATTTAAAACCAGGGGTGCAAGGCAGTGAAGCATGAACGTGGGAGACAAAATCATAAACACATTGAAAAGGAGCACGTCACTCAGCCATCTGGATCAATTTAACTTTTATGTACAGTATTTACAAATTACAGATCTTGGATCTGTTTGATCACATAGCCAATAATGTTAAGGAACAGTATCTGAGAACAGTGAGTCAGCCCTTAATAATTTCACGTTAAATACAGTAGTTCTTAATGCCCCTAATAAGTGCAGAGTCCCCTTGAGATGGCCAATGCAGAGGTTATATGGGTTTGATGAGAACACATTTTATATGCATTGTGTTTGAGAGTGTGACCACTAATTCCACATTTCAACTTAAATTTATATCCTGGGAGGAAAGTAATTTCAGACTTATTCCTATATAATTTGCCTTGCATTGTCATTTTTTTAAAACATTACTTTCAAAAGTTATTTTTAATTTATGTGCATAGATCTGGAGTACACCATCAATAAAATATAGTATGCTTGAAATAATGATTTCAGTGAACCACATACGTGAATAATTTAACACTAATTGAATACTGGCCCTTTAACTACATAAATTCACATCTGTGGAAAAAATGTTTCGGTGACCATACATACAAACAGAAAAAATCATTATATAAAATCATCTTAAATTTACCTACAGTGATCAAATTTCTTTCACCATACAGCCATAAAATATATTTTTTCCTACATTGAAGCTTACGCCTTCTTCTTAACGACTCTGGTGAGCCTACAGTTTATTAAAATATACATGCTATTGACCCATAAAATACTAGTAAAAGGTATCATTAATATCATTACTATGCCTTTCGTGGACTCTGAATACCTATTCCTTCATATACATTCAATTACTGAATGCACTACATCCTCATTAGACCTTCTGTAGAACTTCAAGTGCAGTAACATTTCATAATTCTAAATGAAATACAATCGTTACGCATTTCTCTTAGTGTGCATGTAAAAGCAAAAAGGCACATTTCGGGGTGGACTACTCCGCGAGCGTCCGTTTAAATCTCTAAAGCGGTATAATGAGAAACAGGAGCTTTTACCGCTGGGCTGAGACACTCGAAAACAGGCAATTGTTTTTCCGATCATAATTCTATTTTAAAGATTAACAGTGCCGCACAGATGTCCCTGCTCTTGAAGCAATTATCTCTAATTAAATGTTTAAAAGCCCCGAACGTGACAGAAAATGCCATAAGGAACTGGTTTCCCTGCCACTGATGGTTAAAATGATCTCCCCATCCTTTTCGTACCACATAATGACTTGCAGTTTGTCAAGTTCTCTGTTTACAAGTTTTTGTTTCCATGTTTAAAGGCACTTGAGAGGAAACCTTGAGAATCAAGCATTTGCAAAATACACTATTAAAAATAAGTCAATCTATAATAAAATGTTATTTGACAAATTTAAGTTTCGCCGAAGAGTAATTCGATTTATTGCATAAGCTTTCAATTGTTACTAGATTATTAGAATGTTTTAATATTTAGATCTGAAGAGCAAAAAAATAAGACGCATATAACAAAAATAGCAGAAAGTTAAAAATGGCGAAAAAGTGGAAGGAGTAGGGACAAAGTTTAGATTAGCACTGTTAGACGCCGTTGAAGGGATTCATATTAGTCTATATCATGTGACTATCAAGTTCAGCTTCTGGTGGATCCACGTAATGCTGTAGCAGAATCTTGTCATTGGGTCCAACAAATGGTTGAGGGATTTAAATTAGTAGCTATCTTCGTGAGTTCAAGGCTAAGGTTACTGTAAAAACTCAACAGTACGTATAAGTTATACACTAAGTAAGACAGTGGACGAATATTTTGCGCTAATTCAAAATAAAATTACATAAACTCTTTGTTTTTAAAAATGTGACGTCATCGTTTAAACTTTCACCAGAACATTTAACGCCCAATTCTATACGGATGTGGTGGAAAAATTAATTAAGCTAGATTAACCAAAATGATGCTCTAGATATTCAGCTGGTCAGACTATTCTAACATAAGAATATTGCTCCTATACGAATACTGCGCAAATAATTAAATAATAGACTAGTAATAATGATGACTAAATAAAAAAGGATAACGTAAACAGTTAGTACTGAATAATATAATAGCAAACATATTAATTTAACTTCACCACAATTGGATCACAGACATCCTGTATTTTAGATTCAACGTCAACTAAAAGAACTCCGGTTTTAAAAGGCTGCCATATAATTACATTTATAACAAATGTGGCAGTGAGGGAGGATGCTCACTGCTGCCGCGCCGTTATCTTGCTTCTCTCTGCTATTATCTACAGAGCGCGTTGTTTATTGGAACAACAGCCATCCAGCTAAAACATGGCCAGTTCATACTTAGGTCTTGTGATGTACATTGGTCTCATTAAAATGTAATTATGGCATTGCAGATATTTGTTTTGTGCTTCGTTGTTATCGCACAAAATAGCACATTCGACGTGGCCTACCGTTTATGTAACACTTTCACATGGAGAAAGGCTGAATCAGGCATATGTCAGCTGTTATTTTGTGAATTAAACTCATTTTAATACATATTTTCCAAATGTAGCTCACTTGGATACTGTACAATTTGGCCTGATGCGTACAGTGACACAATCATTGTTGCAGTAACAGCTCAGGTGTAGGCCTACATATTTACTGTACTTACAAATATTGACTGTGGAAATTATTATGAGATTCATTTTTAATTAAATTAAATGACTTATTTGCAGAATGTGTAACCTTCACGCGTTACTCATAAAGCCACTTTTCTTTAAACTTAAGATATTTTATACTGTAAAACCCAACGTGAAACCAAAATAATTTTGTGCGATCCACGAAAGTCAGGAATACGTTTTAAATTCCATCCAAATACGTTGGGCGGATAGAACCATATGTTTCAGTAGTCAAAGGAGTATTTGAGAAAATAGTGCAACACTGTTTAAAAGAAAGACATTTGAAACATCATGTCGAAGCGTCCTATTGGACATGTCAAAAACGCTATTGATGTCTTACCTTACATATATTGGACTCTACATAGGAACATGTTATTCCAAATGAAAAAAAACTTTGTAAGAAAGTGTTATTTAAATAAAATATTATATACTTAAGAACTGTGCTATCAAAGTAGCCGAACAAACTGACAGCCTATATTTTTCTTAAGATAGAAGGAAGGATATGTATGAAAAGAAATTGTTTTACTTAGAGGCCTACATACTCCTACGGCAAATACCTTAATTTAAATATAATCATATATTTTTTTTTCCTTTTGTAGACATTTTCACACAGTTGCTTCGTTTGGACACGATTCTCCTCGTTGCATGAAAATTGTACTCCGATTCTTCTGCACATAGTGGCCTACGATAACATTTCGTTTCTTGAACGTAAGTCTGAAATATAATTAAGCTGTCGACTTTTCCAGGGATCACATCTGTAATATTTAGGAACGCAGATTACTGCGTTACACGGACGAGCTTAAATGGTAATTCACATAAACATCGAAGGGTGGCGTGTGAGGCACGTAGCTTACAAATTAAGTTCCCGTTAACCATACGATACCTGTCCATACTGGGGGATCAAATGGATTCATCTGAAAACGCTCTCCGTGTATGTCAGTGATCTCTATTCAGCCTTTAAGTTAATTCTTACAATACGAGCCTGCTTGTTTGATTGTCATATACAGTGTTTTATATGTATATACTCTCTGACAGATAAAGTTAACTTTTTAGAGTCCACAAAAATGCTTTACCATTAAACGTTCTTGAAAGAGGGAAAAGTGCACGCTCGTTTGCGTTATATGTATAAATCGGTTATAATCAATGTTCAGACCATGCAAGAATAGTTTGGAAATGTTTGGTCCTTAAAACAGAGCAAAACAGCATACGTAGCCTATGTATGCTATGTATGTAACGTACTGCACAAAGAGGACTTTTCCCCGGGTACGTTTTTTATGTTTTCACATTAGTCTAGATCTTTGGCTTATATTTCAGCACTCGTGTGTTAGCCTAACGCAACTATCTGAAAAAAAATTACAGAGTGGCTTGAGTGTTTCTTCAGAGCTATGAATGAAACACAGTTTAATAAAGATAATGGCAGCCCCAAGTCAACATTTAAGATGTTTTCACCAGCCTTTAAATAACACGTTATGCTGATCGTACTTCCGTACGCTAAATAAATATTTTAATTTTAGAACTGTGTCTTCGCCTAGAAATGCAACTCTGATCACAACTCTCAGCAGTCATTACATGACAGAATAGTTCTATTCCACTGTGTTCCACTTGTAAGTGAATTTTGGACATTTATTTTAATATTCAAATAATCACCCTAAAATACTTAGCCAAAGAGAAAAAATAAACTTTAAGTGCCTTTAGTTCATTGCCTTAAAGGCTATCCTCTGTTTAAATTATTTAGGTAGGTTCTCTTTGGTGCAGGCAGAATTTTGGAATGAAAATGTGGACATGATTTCCACAGGAACAAAGGGAATGTAAAAATGAAAGACGGGAGCCGGGCAGATGCACCGATATGTTGTGAAGGCGCTATCTATTCTCTCTCTCTCTCTCTCTCTCTCGTTCTCTCTCTCTCTCTCTCGTTCTCTCTCACTCTCTCTCTCTCCATCTCTCTCTCTTCCTCTCTCACTCTCTCTCGCCCTAGCCCTGTCTAACTCTTCTGTTAAACAGCGTTTCCTCCGGCAGCTTTTCCTGTCATTGTAAGTACAATATTCCATTTCAGCCAGGGTGTCGATGAATCGATAGTTTACATTTGTTACCTCTGAGTTTTTTTTAAAACAGATTACATTATACAAATTTCATTCAGTTATAAACAACATTATTTTTCGTTAAAAAAGTTTTCTTTTAAAATTTCAGGTAGTCAGTTGTGTTTATCCCTGCATAGTACTCTGCGATTCAAGTAATTACTTAAACTGTTATTGTGTGCTATTTACATATTTCCCTCCATTGTATTTTGGGATTTGCAAAAATGTTTTATATTAAATAAAGAAGGTGTCATACTTCATGAGTTGTATGCATTGGAATCTGCTGCAACCTGTGACCGTCTGTGTGACCGACATGGTGTCACTTTGTGTCTAAGGACGAAATTCATATAAATGGGTCTTTCGGATGAACTCTAGATAAAAAAAAACAGTATTAATCAGAATCCATGTGCATTGAGAAATATAAATTGAGACAGCATGGGGCATTTTACGACGTTGAATTGATTAAAGGGGTCAAATATGAAGTCACATTTTGGATTCTTCCATGTTTTCCGACATCAACAATCTCTCAAGTATCCGTCAAGGGAAGAAAACATTTCTGAAAGCTTTATTTTTTTAAGTAGGCATAGTAACGAAAATCGTGCAAATAATAGCCTGTTGCACATTGACCTGCAAAAAAACATGGACAATTTATAGTAATGGTGGGACTTGGTTTTTAATTAAATGATTGTATACATGATTTTTCCCCATTTTGCTGGCTCCGAAGACAAATAAGCGAATTTCACATACCTTTGTATTTTAAACTATTTGCTTTGCACTCACCGCTTTAAAATTCATAATGAGATTAAACACATGCTGTAAATATATGCGATGCCACGTTTATATGCTGAATACATCTGTGAAAATTCACCGCAGCTAATAATTATTTGAGTTATCTATACAGCAATTTTTAAAAGGGGGTAAAATTGTACTTTCTGTGCCTAAATACATTAGTCATTAAAGCAAGATTTCAGTTTCCACTTGAGGGCGGCAGGCGAAAATGTCTTCTTATTGATAAATCGCTTATGCATAGCAACCATAGGCCTATATTGCGCAGAATTTTTTTAAAATACCCTTATTTTTTAACATCACGTAACGTAGCAATTTATACATTCATACTCTAAATTAAATGCAAGCAATGTCGCGAAAATGGTAACATCAATAGTTACATTACATGTTACATTATTACAGGTCAGCTCAGAATACTGCCAGTATTATATAAATAGTAAAATGGATTTTTGGTACTTTAATCTACGACAATCAGATGTTTGTAATTTCTTATTGTTCTGCACACACGCTTACACAGGCATTCCTAGACAACTTTATTTTGCATTTTTTGACAGTTTATTGTTGCATACATCGCTACCGGCCTGGGTATAATTCGAACTACTGCTACTCCTGCTAGTAATATAGGCGAACTGAACAATTTCAAAATCACTTTTCATAAACCAGTTGCAAGAAGGGTTTATTCAGCTATTTAACAGAACAACAAAATGTAACATTTTATAATTTTTCACTTGTAGGCTACATTCTGCGTTCTGCTGATACCAATTATCTATAATTGATCAATTTTTTTTTCAATTTAAGACTAGTAACTAATTGTCTGTTTAGATATTTAGTACCATTCCATTAACAAACAACAATTATTGTTACTGTTGGTATAAAAACTTAAGTTGGTTTTCGCTCATCTATTTATTTCGCTATTCGTTTGTATGCTTATTGGCGGTTTTGTTACATGGATTTTAAATAAAGGTTTAACATTATAATATATGCCATTTAAACTATTAGCCTAAGTATGGTTCCTAATCCTCAAACTACCACTCCTTCTTTTGCGGAAAATCGCCTCGACGCTCTCTGACTTTATCTCTCTCTCTCTCTCTCTCTCTCTCTCTCTCTCACTCTTTCGCTCCCTCTCTCTTTCTTGCATCTCTTGCGTCTGGGAGGGGGAGCCCTGCCTCTTTGCCTTCCCCAGATCAATGCCCTGGCCACTCACTTTCTGATGTTGCACGACGGGAAATGCTTTGAATACTTGCGACATGGCCGCTCACATTGATTGCCAAGATTGACAGCACTAGCTTTCGCCTTTACTTGAGCAGGAGAAGGAAATAAATGTCAGATATCAACAAAAGCTCATCGCAGCTTTGACAGCCAAACTTGTGTAAAAGAACGGAATTCCATCTTTATGGCCCATGGAACCATTAACAGCCTTTAGCCGTTTATCTCAATATAAAGCAGTGATCATCCTTTTAGATTAAACACATCAAAGCGGAATTGCCAACGGACCTGAGGTTGTTTTTTTGCCAGACTTCTGCATCAAGGTAACGGTGTGTGTTTTCATTCCTTTCGTTCGTTTGTTTTTAGTTTGTTTGCTCCGTAATGTTCCTGGCAGTACTCGCGGTAAGTCTGTCACTTTTTTGTTGCATTCGCTTATTGCAATATCACGGTACTACTTGGTAATTTAATTAGTTTTACTAATCAGAGATACGGTCGGCTGCGTTTATTATTGTTTTTTCCAGGACCGGTTTTGTGAGCCTTTGTTTTAAATGCTGGGCACAGTTCGGCTGACATGCATTTATAATCGCTAACTTCTGACTCTGTATTTCGTTCACTGGTAGTGTTATGTAAGATGTATTCTGAAGTTTAGTCCATGTGCTCGCTTCGTGTCTTTAAAGTAAATAGAAGCATGTGTTTCGAGATATTTCCTATCGTCATTTTTAAGTAAACCTACCCCAGTTATGTTAAGCAGCGGTTATACTGAGAATCTGTGTTATGTTCTCATCGTTCATTATACTTCATTCATGTCGGACTTCTATGTAATTTTTAAACTACTTTCTAACGCTGTTTTCGGGGAGTCCCGGGGTAAAGCGTAACGTCCCTTTCTGTACGGAGCAATTTCACTTCTGTCCACAAAGCGGTACTATTCGTTGATAATGCCTTGGGTAACGCTGGATATCCAACTCCTAGTCTAACTCTACGTGTGTTATGAAAGTTAATTTAGAGTTCTGGATTTGTTGTTGTTTATGCTCAACTGGTTTATTTGTAATGTAATGGTTTATTGATTCCTTAAATAGGCCTATTATCCCCATAATAAAGTTTGGATGTTGCTGAACTTTCATTGGGGGTCAGGTAAATTGACCTTGCACGAAAGCATAAGCGATTAATGAAAACAAACTCCGCATCGCAAGTGTACTCAGCTAAAAGAGAATGCGGAACGTGGACAAATCGGGCTTCCTTCGCCAGATCGGCCGCTATAGGAAATACTGGCTGGACACAGTAAGTCTGCCGTAATGTCACAAAATTTCCATAGCTCGCGGTGTTTTCAAAATATCAATATTTATAAATGTTAGTGAGAAATAATCAAGACACGATGCAAGCAAAACATAAAGTTTTTTGTTGTGTGATATAAATTATACTAATACAAATCGTTCTTCTGTAGTGTTTCTAAACTTGATTAACATTAGAATAATGCCGGTAGCGCCAGGATCAATAAATCAGGTTAATATTAAACTTTAAAAACTGCTTCTTTGAAGACTTTACTTTATAAATGACCAAAATCCCAAATGTTACAGCAAAAACCAATCGCGAGATGCTTTCAATTTACACGTGTATTTGAATTTGTTGCGGTGTAATCGTGGATTATCAAGAGGAGACGCTGAAGCTGTGGAAAAACTCAAAATGGCATTTAATGCTAAAAAGAAGACAAAAAGCACGCGTAAAATAAGTCTGCGGAGCCTGGCTAAAGTAGATAGCGCCTCATTTAAGGGCGTTACCCGAAATTAGGCACTTTCGCTATTACAGATAAACTTTATGCAAGACTGCTGTACATGTAGTGATAACATTTAACAAGGGACATTTTGTGAACTACAAAATAAGAAATAAAGAAGTGGACATTCACTGCACATTGCAAGCACACGAGGCTTACAAAACTGCTATGTTAGTCTCTTGTATGTATTTATTACTGTATATTATTAGATTGCATTTATGGATACTATTTATATGATTATGGTTACGTAGTCGTTGAAACAAACCCCTTGTGCACAGGTGGATTTTGACGCCTTAATTATATGTATCTCAACAGTTGTACCATTCGCCTGAGTTATATTCGTCTTAATAATAGACCAACGTCTTATAAAGCGCGAGGTGTTTGAAAACTCATCTGCAAGAGTGAGCTGGATTCTCTAATGGCATTTTGAACAGTTGCTGTTAGCTGTGAGAGAAAGTTCCCCCATAAGGTAAGATGGCACTGGAACCCAAAGTAAATCCGAATTACATATTTATAATTAGACTGCCCATTCAGCATATTGTCCCGGCGACTGTACGGGGATAGACTGCACTGTCTGGGATTTCTGCCTTATTCACACAGCTTGAACAGGAGTGCAGTGAACGTAAAACAATTCGTTTTATAGTGTTGCGCGTAACTTTATAAATTAATACAAAAATATAACAAATTAATGTTAATATTATTATTTGTTTTTTGAGATGAAATTGTATCTCCAAGTAGGAACTGATTTCGCCGGAGTTAAGCACACAACTCAATACACGCACAGTGCTAGGAATAAACAGGTCGGAATAATATTTTAATAATTATATTGTATGTTTTTTTCCGGAGAATATGTCATTGGTCGTTTATTTGCTTAATTTTTTCGGTTGTTCTTTAATTTTATTTTCATTTAAAGTGTTTTAAGTGCACGTTCCATACGTGTAAAACTTAAAAAAATCGCTATACTGTTACGGTATGTGTATACTTTGCTTATATTCTAAATATCCAGACTGATAATAAGTGTCCGCATTACCTATACACGTGGATCAGCGAAAAGACTTGTGGTTTTGCGCAACTAGCACATTTCCTAACCTGACCGCGGTATTAAAGATACCGCCTTGCCCCGACTCGCCTGTTTTCAGTAGACTAAGTTAAAAGATCTGGGGCTATAGTGCAGAAAATTGAAACCGCGTGGTTTCAAAGTTGCAGTTATGCTCCTAAACTAACTTGTTAAAATTTAATCGCTACCCAAACCCTATCAGCAGTAGCTGGTATAAATTTTAATACTGCGAAACAAGTCCGAAAGCATGAAGATAAGATCTCATAGCAATGAACTGAAAGAAAAAGTAAGTTATTATGGAAGCAGCTACTGTGAACCCACACTTGTGTTAAGCATAGGTCTAGGTCAATGTCATTAAGTTCATGATTAGGTTACACTGAATCTATTTAATCAACATTGATTGTCAAATTCTGATGAAGATTTAAGCCCGTTCAACTGATTTTCTATCTTTACATTTTTCTGACGGATGAGGCACATGGTGAAATTCAAAGTTAATACTTTTATTACTATTATTATAGCTATTATTATTATTATTATTATTATTATTGATGTTGCTATAGTTGTTCTAAGCAAACTACTTACTGTTTTATTTCTCTGTACAGGCGTTATTTTTTCCTAGTAGAATGAACTAAGATTTTATTGAGTTTAACAGGTGTATGCTACTCATTCGACCGCGCATATTTCTCAAGCAAAAATATTCGAGATGCATGACTTGGCTTAAGTTGTAAAATACTTAAACGATTCTGCTGAAGGCTAAACGTGTGATATTTGGAATGCATTTATTGCTGACATCTAGACGAGCACCACACACGGTCTCCACAGTAAATGTCCCAGGGTGTAATCTTAGAACGGGGGCATATGTAAATGTACAACAGGTAAAAACTTCTTTGATTGAACTGTGACATTTTTGGAGGTACAGAAACAATCTCTGAATTCAGATTCAGCTGTGATTTAAATCGTGTCACAATTTATTGTCACCTCTTCAAGTAATGGACAGTATTACCCCTTTATTCCTTCTGGGTTTAGACCTCTAACTTATACTACAGCAGATGCGTAAAATAAACGTGGTCGAACGAAGAAACGGCTGCGGCAGAGGTGTAATTCGTACACACCTTGACATATTTGGGGGCTGCGGCCCAAACAGGCAGGCCGCTAATGATAAACAAGATGAGAGGAGATAAACAACAGCGGCTCTGGTAGACGAGAGACGGAGCAGCAGAAGCGAGGGAGGACAGGTGGGTGAATAAACGTGGGAGCACATGTCGGGACATCTGTCCTGATTACTGTCGGCTAATTTGCAGCGGAATGTTTCAGCCGCGATCAAAACCGATGGCAACGTGTTCATTAAGCAGTATTTCCTGCGTGGGGAACCAAAAAGTTTTTTTTTTTTTAATATATGCCTAATATTTTTCAGTTTTCAGAGACCTGTCACAGTACTTCTTTACGGCATAGCGATTTCATAACAGGCAGCAGGCTCCGTTTATTTTAATTGCCTGGTGCCGTGATGGTGTTACTGGTCATCCCGGGCGAGCATCCGCCGTGTCCCATCTGGAAAACGTGTCGGAATGCTGCTCTGCTTTTCAGCTCCCGATCTGCTCTCTGACCCCTACGTCCCAAAACAAATGTAGGAGCAATTGATTATAATTTAATTGTATAACAGTGTTTTTACGGTACCCACCTTGCATAATGAGTAAGATCATAAAGCTTTGTGGAAACGAAAATTTAGGAGGCGCCATCCTCGAGAGTCAGTCACATGTTTGATTCTATTGATCTGCAGCGTATGAACGTCATTGATGATTAGATTAAATCCTTTTTTTCTTACACAACGGACGAGAAGCTATACTCCTGTAATAGCTTATGGCTTTTAACCTTGGTGAAATTGTGACTGATGCATCTTTATAACCTTGGAGCCAGATTTTCTCATTTTTGGTCATGATCTAGAGAGCCTCAGATTTCAATGTGATCATTATATGTAACAGTATTCAGAAGGCATAATAATGTTTAGACATCTTATCAGATTTACACATTGATGCAAAACATTGAATATTACATTTCCCCAGATTTCAGTGCTGTACTTATGTGTGTTCAGGGAAATGTCGGGAAATATTTATACAGCCTATGTAATATTGCAATTATGAATGAACATATCTGTTCAATTCTTGACAGTTAAGTTGCCGTTTTTTCCCTTCATCAACAATTTTGCCATTATTATTGCACGTGTATTTTAATAACACGGTGATAACCAGTAAATGTAATCTGTAGTGTCTGTTCGTCTTTTCACTATTATCTGTAATGTATCTCATTAGGAGGCTGCAGTCAGCAGAGCGAGGGGTACCTATTAGCATTGCTCCTTGTTTCTTATGAATCGGATGAAGATTTTCATCGGCGCATATGAAGACGATGGGCTATATTACCATATCAAAGCAGCTCCGCGTGCAGCCTGGCGGTAATTAAAATGCGGCGGTTTGGAGGGCTGCGGCGGAGGCTGGCCGGGACGCCGAGATATACACGGGCGGGCGGCCGTCTCCCGCATGCTTCTGCAGATACACTTATAATTTTGTACAAATGTTCGTGCCAGTCCGCGCTGCTCTGTGGAAAGCCTGTCCTCTGGCCAAAACTCTTTCAAGATAGAATTGCTTTTCATCATCTGGCCTCTCCTTTTTATCTACAAGTATTTTATCTACAAGTTTTTTTCTTCTTTTTTCCCCCTTGTTTTCTGTTAAAAAGATTTTTTTTTTGTTTTGCTTTATTATTTTGAATCGGTAATCATAGCAGTTATAAAATTCAGTCGTTTACAGGACCTTATCGAGTCACCAGATCGCAGCTCGTGTCGCCTGTACGCGGGCCCGAGCTCGGTGAGTATTGAGGGAAGATGAAACTGCTGCTTGACTTCAGGCCTTATTTTCTGTGAAAGTTCTAGCAGAATTGGCAGGAAAGAGAAAGTCAGGGACTTGGCTCAGCCCCGCGCATCATTTTTAATAAAGTATTTTAGCAATAAACCTTTCTGAGACTCAGAAAAAGGGGTTGCTCCTTCCTCCCAGACTCACATTAGCTCTTATGGAATCGTTACCGACCTCCCAGAATGCTCCTTCTGATCTTGTGGCAGAACAGGAAATGCAATTACTGTAACCGGGGTCCCCGTGGCCCTCGAAGAACAAAAACCCTCAGAGGGACTCTTCTCCGTGTGATCAGGACTGCATTTCCCCTGGGCTGGCGGTCGTTCGAGGGCTTTGCGCGGGAAGGCCAGCAGATCCAGAACCGGCCACTGACGCCACTTTGCCATTTGAACAGGGCCATAGAGAAGTTCTCCAAGCGCTGGTGCACACTTACATTCACTAATGTGAATTGGAGCAGTGTGCAGATGCCACAGAGCACAAAGGATTATTGTCATGCACACAATCAGTGGCCTTAACCCATTGGAAAGAACAGAGTAAAATAACAACTTAGCCTACTCCTGACAGGATATAACTGTTCAAAATGAGTCTGGAAGTTTCTATGTGAGGCTATTGCAAGGCTGATTTTCCTTTTTTGCATTTAATGGAAAATGTTTGGAAAGTATTGTCTGGGAAGTATTTCAATTATTATAAAATAGCAAGGCTTTCTCTATTATTGTAATGCAGTAGCTCTTGCATCACTGACAGCTCATGATTAAGCATCTTCTTTGAGTCACGGAGACGGAAGGAACCATCTGGGGAGGCAGAAGTGAGGCAGGCGTGGCGTTTCGCCATTAAGCGCCTGGATGATTCTACACCTCCGAGTGTCATTTATCCTCCTGGGATGTGCGTCACATGTTTCAGGCTGGGGGGGTCACAGAATGCAGCAGAGATTAGAGAAAAGCTGGTTAGCGAGACTGACAAGTAGCTCACTATCTGCCCGAGTGGTCGCACGCGAGATGTGGCCTTGGGCGCACTGCACCACTGCATGTACCGGGAGCCGCTGACACATGGCCTCTCATCTTGTTTCGATTGGGGGGGGGTGCTCTACCCTCTTCATCATCCACATCTTCACCTACTCCAAAACTGTCAGCGTATGATAGATCGCAAACTTTATTGCATGTTGAAGCAACTGAAGGGTCACTAATTGATGTGACCTGATTTGGCACCGAGATTTACAAGCCCTCACTGGCGTCCTGGATTCGGCTTCCTCTGTGTGGCAGGCGCTATGCAGCCACTTGCAAAATCTTTTACTGAACAACTTCAAAAAAAGTGATCTGTCGAATATTGTGAAAACCTATTGACCCATATTAGTGACACAGATTTCCCCATTACTGCGCCCGACGCGTGGAGACCTCAGATGTGCCGGTGGATTAATAAGCCGTACTGGGGGCTGGCAGTGAAGCGACTTGGTGGTGAGAGGACTCCCTCCCATTCGTCCTGGACTCACTGGGACCTGGCAGCCAGCATGCGGCCCCGTTAGTCGCTAACGTGGCAACGGGGAGGGAATCAGAGGCATGAGGTCGGGTGCAGGTTGGCGCTGCTGGCGTCTGCTGGATTTTCTCCGGGCACCAGCCGGGCAGCAGTGAGTGGAGAATGTGCCGGAGGGTTTCCAGATGCATTCGCTGGCCAAGCAGAGGAGGAGGCACAAAGAGAATCCTTTCTGAAATGGGAGAAGGAATACATAATAATATAGTAGGGAAAAAAACGCATTTCTCCATAACCAGGTCTCCATAACTTTGCACATGTGTGCTCCTTCCACGGAGGTTTAATTCCGGCAGATGTTCCAGACATCGCTTAACAGAAATCTTTTAATATCTTTTTCAGAATGTAAGGTCCTGCAAGTTCAAGGCTATTTGCTGAATCCTGCCTCCCCGTTTATTCCTCTGCCTACTAAGTAATTACTTTTGGATCTGTGACAATAAAGAAGCATCCTAATGACTGACATTTTGACTGAAATGACTCCCATGCTGTCAGGCGAGAGTAAATCCTACTTGTTGCTCTCCAGCAGACTCCTCATGCCTGTCGGCGCCGTGGGAAGGGGACAGCTTGTGTACTTTCCGCTCGCTTTCTTATGCCTCCATCCAAGGCGTCATAAAGCTGCCGCCCCTCAGTAGTGCTTCACTGTCTTTGAACCAACTTTTCACCTGAGAGAAGCACTGACTCCTGTCTGGCAGAGTATTAATAGCAGAGGATGAGCGAATCTTGTAAGACGAGCTTGCTGGGCTTCCGTCATCATATGTTTATCTCGATACTTTTTAAAAATGATTTTAGTTTGACACTAAAAATAATCTATACAAAGCTTGTCTTCCCTCAGGCTTTATTTGAGCTCATGTTTCTACGCAAGCTCCTTTGTTGAGTTGAGTGGCCACCGAGGCTGTCAGAGTGACCAGATGTAGTCCCCCCCCCGTCCCGAATCCCGAGCTGGTCTGCTGAAGGACTGGGTCGATGACAGTGTCACACATCTGTTCACACATGGCCGCGGCAGATACTGCACTCTGAGATCCCTGTGGAGAAGCTGGGATTTTCGGGGCACCGAACTTAAAGCAGCACCGGCATTCTGGGAGACGGGAGACTGGGAATGCATAAAGAAAAAGAAAAAATTTACGTGAGCCATGGGGGGTGATTCCAGATCTGAGGGAAAACACTGAGTCTGAGTACAGGATCTATTGGTAGAAACGTTGACCTCATCAGGACGTGGGTTGCCCTGTTGGGAGTGCAGACCTGTGTCCTCCCAAGGCGTCCCGCAGAGGGCGGGGGGCAGGGAAGCTCCCCATGCCCAACCTTTAATCATTAGGCCTCCGCGTGGTGACGAATGGGTGCCGACTATGTGTGCCCCCCCAGCGCTGACACGGCGGAAAGAGGTGGCGCTGCCCGCTTGGGGCAGCCAGCTGCGGGTTTCCGCCCTGTTATTGAGGGGCCGGGTCCCTCTGCAAATGAACGCGCTCCAAGTGTATTCCCTGTGACAGACTGCTACTGTCTGGCCAGCACGCTGCCATTGAAGAGCCAGAAAAATGTTTCTCCCGCTCCATGCCAGCACACATCAGCCACAAGAGAACAAATGCTGTGTGGGGGAAAGTAGGAAAATGTGAGCACTGCTCTTTGGAAAACAAATGGGAAACAAATTTTAATGAAACCCAAACTCATCATCTGTCGTAATTGATGGTCTTAAAGGAATGTTTTAAAAATCGCCAGTCGACCTATGAGAAGTAAGTTCTTAATCTTTCGGCATTAAAAGGACGGATGGCTTTGTCATCCAGAACTCAATGTGTGTTCCATCTTTCCCATTATTCCAGATGCAGTATCTGCCCAGATAGTTTTTGCATTTGTAGTTTGGGTGACATTGTTCCACGTGTGTCAGACTAAAACCAGCCTATGCAAATAAAACATGAATACTGACAGTATTTGCTGTCATGCAGTGTCATGTTATCAAATGAAAAATATGAGTTTTTAAATGATGTGGGATCTTCAAGGAGCGTCTGAGACTTGATTGGATTGTCTTGAAATGCTATTACGGTAAAAATTAAGCCCTTGCATTAATAAAGTGATCAGTTGTTTTTCTTAGGAGCAGACAGAAACGCCCAGCCCTTAAAAGTCTGGAGCTCTTCATACCCTGAGAACGCTCAGACCATGATGAAATATGATGTGTTTGAGAGCTGAAACAGTAGAGAGGACCAATGCTTCATTCCCTGTCCATGGCAAAGCCCTGAGCCTGCGTCTGCCTGCAGGAACAGCCCGGGTGGCACATGTCACTTGCCCTGGTGCGGCTCATGTGGTAACACAGGCCAGATGCCCCGGGGTCCCTCAGAAGCGCGCACAGCCCCCGCCGGCGGGGTGTCAGCCACCGGCATTGTCCCACAAGCCTGTGGCGGTTTCCCTCTGGCAGGGTGTTGAAAAGGAAAACAAACTTTACCAAGAAACAAACGAACGAGGCAGTTAAAGCGAAACTCCCGGCTGTGTTGGTATGTAAATGAAAGGTCTATACCTAGAAGCAGTCACATATAACCACAAATTTAGGAGGCTTCTGATGTGTGTGAAATCCCGCCCCCAACAGAACCCGGGGCCGTGCGTACGCTGCTTTTCATTCCAAGCTATTTCCTGGCCTAAGCAGTAAATATTCTGTTTATATCTGTGATTTCGCCACTGAAATAAAATGCAACATTTCTTGCATATGGGGGGGGGGGCAGGCAAGTCAGGCAAGAGCGAGCAGGCAAGTCAGGAGGGAGAACATGCCGGAATCACTGTGTGAGGGGACTGGGAGGCCCGTCAGAGCTGTGTCATCAGTCAGGGTCACACTGTAGGGGGGTCATCCCTGGTAGTAGTGGCGGGGGGTCACGCAGAGGTCAGGCAGGGATGGGTCGATGTTCCTCTCCCCAAAGTCGCCATCTGCTGGATGGAGGGGGGTTGGGGGCGGTTTGCACATGCCGCCAGCGCAAAGAGAAGCTTCTAATTAAACCGCGGTCGGCGACTTGCGGTCAGTGCTCGTCCCGAAAGCTCGACCTTCTGAAGGGAATATGGAGCTGGTGGTGATCCCCTTGAACTGGGCGCTTGGCTGCCTTAGAAACTCAGACCCACAGCAGAAAAGCACCAAGCCTCTTTCATTTTTCCTCTTTGGCACACAGTGACAGGGCACTCTGCCATTTTAACTCAAGTTTAAACAATTATTGTACCTCAGAAGGGTTGGGGGAAAACTTTTGTTTCCCTCAAATGTCTGCAGAAGATGTTGCCTTTAACTGATTTTAACAAATAATTTGAGGAACACCGTTTCCATCCTGGACTTTAGAGATTTTAAAACAGTGGAAGACAGTTATGCTCAGTCACTCCAGATAATGGCATACGTACAGTGATCTGTAATGTAGGGTGGCTAATTCGCCATTGCATGATATGGTAGTCGAGTAAGAGCCCGCCTTTCGGAGAAAACAGTGAAACCCTGTATTAAAACTTAATTATAGCTTTGCTGTCAAAGGGGGAAATGACTCTGATGAGGAGAGTTTTGTGCGCATGGAAAAAAACACGGATGTGTATGCAGACGCATTATCTGGCGAAGTTGGTAGCCAAGAAAACAAGATGATCAGAAATACATGCGGGGTGTGCCGGCTGCCATGTAACCACACTGGCCGATGATAATCTTCTCGGCGGATTTCATCCCAGCCTTTCAAGTCGGGAAGAAAATTCAGCCTGTTAATTCTTTTTTTTGCATTTCTCTGGTGGGTTGCATCCGGCTCTGCTCCGAACCCCTGTTTTAAACCCCGTATTTTAAAGCTACACGTTTGAGAGCGGAGTTACGGGACAAACGTGGGGGTCGTTTCCCTGTGCCACTGGCCCGATAATGCCAGGATGGTGCGGTGGCTTGAAACCAGGGGGAGCATGGCTCGGTTTGGGTGTAAAGCCGCGGGCTGTCGCATGCTCACGTCGGCTTCAGACTATGCACGGCGTATGTAAAGTCCTTTACTATGAGCATTCCCCAGCAAGTTTTAAAAGTCATAGCTCCCCATTCACGCCCTGAAACCTCCCTTAGGAGCTGTGTCAAACGGACATCTATTTTATTCTTTCACTCTCGGCTTCAGCGGGACGTAGCTGGAAGCTGACAAGTTTCTGAAACCCTTTTACTTAAGTAGATCCCGTTTCCCCCAAAAAATCTCCAATCATTGTGCCGAAAAGGTAATTACGGAACCACTTGAAAGAGAAAAGTGCATTTATTTTCTTTTCTTTTTTTTTTTAAAGGAAAAGCACCAGGCTATTGATTTGGACTTGGTAGTTAACATTGTCATTGACGGTTATGAAATGCCATTCTCTTATCCGACCCAAACTTGATCATAATGACTCAGTCATTGTTGGGAATCACCTCACAATTAAGTTTGTTAACTTAAACACACAATATGCACTGTGTGCAGAATTATTAGGCAAGTACTATTTCCGAACATATTTTATAGCAAAAGTTGGGAAGACTTATAAAAACAAATTCTGAAGTTTTCTTTTGCTCCAAGTAAATGTAAGAGAGAAAATGTTACATTAGACTTTCACAAACAAAAATAAAAGAAAAACACTTGATTTTCAGTGTGCAGAATTA
>JAODKC010000009.1:24198069-24209802 GCA_026777985.1 Mormyrops attenuatus | reverse complement strand
GACTCAGACAGACTCAGACACACACTCCAGCTCTTGCAGTGCACACTTGTGCTTTAAGTGTACGCTTAATATGGCCAGTACAGTTAAGCCCAGTGCTTAAAGTAGGAATCCTGCATTATCATATATAATCAGTGCTTAATTAGTGCTGGGACCTCTGGCTTGGAACAGTCTGCGCTTTGCCACCTCAAACACTACACCCAATATAACTATGCTTAGAATGGAGTTAAACTTTGGAATAAACACAAACTGAACTAAGTCAATATATATATATGTATTGATGTATATGTATATATATATGTATTTGCTGTATGATATCTTTTTACATACATATACCAAAATTAGTGTGTTTCACTTATCTGACCTTTGATTTGATATGGAAAAACTACCCCATGTCCACGTCTTGGCCACTAAAATATGAGGTTACTTTCTGGACCATTAACCTCATCTAATAGGGTAAGACTGTCTTTCAGTTTGAAACAACTAACCGGTGTTCATAGAAAATATTGCATTGATACGCGTTTAAATAATTAATAGCACATTACTGTTCACTCAAAGTCAGTATGCTCCGCCTTCTCATTAAATGGTGGTTGCAGTTGGTCTCTATGCTCTTTATGAGCTCTGGCACCTCAGAGTTTGCAAATGAATTATTGGGTAAACCTACATATGGCCACTACTCTTTAGCTCAACATGCATAATGTCATACCGCCAAACTGATGGATTCGCCTCAAGTACCTGCTTATGTGTGTGTGTGTGCGCATGTGTGTGTCTCTGTGCATATGTGTGTGTGTGCGCGCATGTGTGTGTCTGTGCATATGTGTGTGTGCGTGCATGTGTGTGTGTGTGTGCATGTGTGTGTTCATGTCTGTGTGTGTGTGCGTGCATGTGTGTGTGTGTGCATGTGTGTGTTCATGTCTGTGTGTGTGTCTCTGTGCATGTGTGTGTGTGTCTCTGTGCATATGTGTGTTCATGTCTGTGTGTGTGTGTGTGTGAATGCGAGCGTGTCCCCAGAGGCACAACCTGTCGTTTCTCACCACACCCATCCTCTAAAAATACATCTCCGGTGAGCACAGTTTTTATGGTGGAGAAGCTGTGGGGAATCTAATAAAATGAGCCTGAAATTGAGTGGAATTCTCTTTAATGAGAGGATGATCGCCTAATTAGGGACAGGGAAGGCGTATCTAAGGGTAGCCCTGGTACTGTGCCTCTCTCAGCTAGCCTGCTTGCTATCTTGTAGAAATTAGCTACTGCTCAGAAGAAAAGTCATTGTAGTATACTGCCTTTTTGTATTTCATGATGGCTGTAATGTATAATTTGTTTTATCGTTAAAAATGTAATGTGCCATCTTTTGTTATTTGTTGGCTGCATAATAGTATTTAGCCACACGAATACTTATCTGAAAGAAACATTAATATAAAATTTTACATTGTCGTTATTCTCAATTAGCATCCAGTCAGTGGTTCAGAAAGGTTGTTAATTTCTGTCCCCTGCAATTAAAACAGCCCTCAATAATTAATCCACAGAAATGATTAGTTACATTTTCTAGAATGCGATTAAGGGAAGACCATTTACAGGTTTGGCTCTAATGATGAGTGTGTAGACACCAAGCTGTGTGTGCTGGCTACGCACCTGCCATGGTGCCAGTGTGTGCAGCCTGTTTGTGGCCACTGGCAGCCACTGATCTACTGATGAAAACAGAACCAGAACAGCCCCATCGGCTGAGTTCTTTGTTTGCCCCCCCCCATTGTGCTTTACCTATTACCCATTGTTGCAGTGTATGCCTTTGGTCCTCCACACCATGGCAGGGAAGACCAAGGTGAAGCAAATTGCTGGTGCATCAATTAACTATCCATCCATTCATTTTCTGAAACCACTTAATCCCAACTGCGGCCATGGGGGGTACTGGACCCTATCCCAGGAACAATGGGCGCAAGTGGGCACCAACCCAGGGGAGTCATCAACACACCACAAGGCGCACACACCCACAACTACAGGGCCAGTTTAGACTCACCAATCAACCTATCCCGCACACTTTTGGACCGTGGGAGGAAACCAGAGCCCCTGGTGAAAACCCACATGAACACGGGGAGAGTGTGCCATCTTGCAGTGAGGCAGCAGTGCTAACCACTGCGCCACTGCGCCACCCGTGCATCAATTAACTATGACCTTAAAAACCTCTGTCCCTGTTTAATTGGTGGTGCTGAAGCAAGTCAATCGCATTAATCAGCACTTAATGACATCCCAGCTCATTGGCTAATACACTGTATATAAACAAACAAATACGAACAGTGATAACTGAAAATCACTGAGCAGAAAAGATGTTGGTATATGATCTTGGGTTGTGACCTTCTTACAGTGAACTCTCTCTTTTTGTTAATCTATATGCAACATATTTACATAAAAGTTTCAGCTTAATTAGTTATAAAGCAATGGCACCAGATATGAAAATGATTAGGCTGTATGTATTTGCATAGCTGAGGACCCAGGCAGACTATTACAGGAAAATGCACTAACTTGATGAATCAGAAGAATTCATGAGTCTAACAGAATGGAATAAATGAAACCAACTTCTTTTAAACTCATCCACTAATTAATGGGATCTGGGAAAAGTTGATTTTTTAAACACCGTTTGGGCTGTATTTCACAGAATACAACTATAATGACTCACAGTCTGAATGGCTGAGTCTGTTTCTTTTCACATTATGGTTCATACGTTAATGTTAGGAGAAAGTATATATCTTAAATGGCCAAGAAAGTATATATCTTAAATGGCCAAGAAAGTATATATCTTAAATGGACCGAAACACAATCCAAGGAATAACTGAAACAATATTTAATGCAGCACTTTTTCACAAATGACCTTGACACAAATTAATGGAGACACTCTTGGTGTCACACAGTTTCACCCAGTTTGTCGGGGTAACGCCACTTTCCTGAGACGCTCACATCACAGTATTTCTTTGTCTGTCCCTCTTCATTACAGATCACTTTCATGAATTCAAAACCTGCTCACCAGTGACCACAGGGTGTCGGGGCTGAAATCTTTCTGCTTCTGTAAGTACTGTCTTCCCCTTCGTACTCAGATTATGTCTGCCTAAGCTTCACGAGCTGAAGGTCTCCTCTCCAGTGGGGTGAACCCTCCCTAAGAGACGTGTCTGTTTCGTTTGGGCAGTTGTGCTTAAGCTACGAGGCTCAGTTTCGCAGGGAGATGAGGGAGGGGAAACGTAAGCAACATGGTACATTAATAAATGAAATGAGAAATGAGGCTATACGTGAAATCGATTCTCACACTAAAACTTCAGAGTTTAGTTATGGACTGTAATGCGTCCTGCAACAGCAGATATCTTACAAGCAATCGTACAGGTAATTATAAGTAGATTACTTCGCTCATAATGCATCTGATAAAATTCGAATGTTCTTTGAAAACTTGAAGTCAGATGCAGTTTCTTATAGAGAATTATATTTTCTGTCCAAGACAAGGGGATTTGTGTACTTTTGAATTCTGTAGTGTACTTTTGAAACATCAGTGGCTTTTGAATTTGACTGTCGCTCACCAAAGTAGTGACCGTGATTCTCACTTTCACCAAATTGTAATGTTTCAAAAGAACCAGACATAGAATCAAAGTTCTATCCATTGTTTTGGCTCATGAATGTATAGAGCCCTTTTGATTAGCTCTCAATTTGCTAATGCATACTTGTGTCCCAAACTGTTTGAGGTGACTTGCCGCATCAACAGCGGCGTTCAGGGTCCCAAAGAAAGAGCCTTTCAGTGGAACACAGGCAGCGCTTCAGAAGTCCTACAGTATGGGGCCACAATATATCCTTAATAGCGTCCTCTGCACTTAATGAAGATCCTATCTGGAAAAATGTTGGCTTTTTAGGAACCATGTGTACATAAGGTTGATGTTATTTTTTAGAGAGGGTTGCAAATTGTCAGTCATGAAAAACAGGATAGTGGAGACCTGGGAAGAAAAAAAAAACGGTGCAGCGACAGCTTTGGAGGATTTTTGAGAACGTTTGAGAAGAAGAGTCTTGCCTACATCGATAATTATGACAAAGTATTTACAGTTCATTGGTAAACACCATTCATTGAGCTGGCCTTGCATTTAGGTTCTACCTCCCTCACTCATGCTTACTGTCTGATGTATTCCATAGCCTCTGAGCCACAAGGGAAAGCGAATCATCTGGTTTTACTCGACTGACAAATTGGTTAGAATAACAAAGCTGGCTGTTGACATTGTCCACCAGTGCATGTCTGCACATAGGATTGGTGAGGATGAAAACAGGAGTGATACTGTTTGGCTGTTGAGGCCTGATCGGTAATAAATCATTGTTCTCTAACACAATGTCAAAACTTTTACTGAAAAGGTTAAAGTTAAAATAGATTTTATAGTTTTTTTCTTCTGTGCCATGAGAAACCTGTAGGTAATTTTTCTGCTTTTTTGTTTTCAGGAAACAGCTTGGTTCCATGCACATTTTTACTGCAGTTTTATCGTAGGAAAACGAAAAGAAAAACTCACATTTTACATTTTGTCCCCGATTTCCAAAAAGGTGCATGAGCTTACCAGTGAGCATCCATACTCTAGCCATTTCAAACGGAATTCTTTCCTTGCTGTTAACTTGGTCAAAAGGGATCATTCACCAGCTGCAGGTTAAACTATTTTTGGAACAAGGCAGTCATTATTTGACTTTAAAAAGTGAAATTACTGCATGGACCACTAATGTCAACAGCACTATGCATCCTCAAGGTAGGTGAAAACCTTGGTGTTGTCTGTGAAGGTTTCCAGGAGTGCCTGTTAAGTGTGTACACATTAAAACGACACCGAAGAGACATTCAAATTCCTTACACAAAAATCTGAGCTTGTAATTTATGTCGAAATCATGTTTTCCAATGAAGGTAAACTTACGTATTTTTCACATAAGCACAACTAATATTTGAGTTACACATCGACTGTCTACTGTTATATGTGTAATGAATTTTACCCATAAGAAAAATGACTAAAGGAAAATGAGACTTTGAAGGTGCCAGCTTGCCCATGCCTTTCTGTGATGCTCTTGGAGAGTCATCATGTCTGCCTCTCAAATCTCTTTACCTCTCTACCTCTCCATCTCTGTCCTTTCTGCTGTGCGATCTCTCTGCTGTGTTCTCTTTGTAGTGTTTGCAGCTGTAAGCAAGTGCTGGCAGATGATACTCCACAATTAAGATCTCACTCATTACAATAACAATAGGGTCAGTAATTATTCAAAGCAGCTGTTGCCGATTGATATCAGGTATGGAGGGGTGGGTGTGAATTTTTGTTATAATTTATGGCAGAGGCAGATTTCTGCCATATACTGGGACCATGCCAGTGACTGTACCATGGTGGGGTGTCCACGCATTGGGTACTATATGAGAGCTGTCAGAGCCGGTTAAGAAAGAGCACTCAGGCTCTCCTAAGGGCCCCGGGGCTGGGATTCCAAATGCATTCTTGTCTCATTCATTTTACAACATGTGTTTATCAAGCTCTGAAGAGCCTTCAATTCCCCGGGCACGTATATCAGTGAAACTTGCTCATTAATCTCAATTCTTTTGCAACTGTAATCTGTGCGCTAAATTAATTAGAGAACGAGGCAGTAAATAATTTCTGCAGTGTTTGGCTTGTTATCAGGTGCATTTAATCATCCCTGTGTGATCTCATTTGGGAAGTACCTGAAGACGCGGGCGACTAATAAAGCATTTTGCAAGTTAAGTTGCGCAGATATCAACAAACGGGGTCCCTAGTGTCTTTTTTTGTTAAGTACAATTTGTTCTGACTTGCATCTGAATTAAATATCGTTTCAATTGGTATTTTCCCCCGTATATTATTAATTGAGTGCAGGCTGCTTTATCTATTGATACTACATTATGATATCCTTCCATCATGATTAGAGAAAATGATTTGAAAATGAGATTCTTCAAAAGATTACTTTTTCCAGATTTCCGCCCCTTGTGAATTTTTTTTTTATTTAATTTGGGACCATCACTAAATCAATCTAGCATTTAATTGTACAAAACATTAAATACCATATTTGTATTTCTGTCACAATGGATGTGGAGCGTCTGAGAGTGTCTGTTGCCTGACTGAATGAGATGTAAAAATATCAAGTCTCTGAGGATCTATTCATCTGAATAAATAACGATTAGAATACGGGTATTTGCATCTGTCAGTCAATTAGGTAATGTTATGCAGTGTAAATTGAGATTTCATTGCTGTATCATTAATTTGTGACAAACTAAAGGAGAATGACCAGAAGCCAGACAACAGCGCCTATGTTTTGGCATACTCAGCTGTTTTCCGATTTCTCACAGAATCGGTCTGGTAATACTGAGCCAGCTGGTACTGTAGTGGTCCAAATACTGGACTTGCGATGAAAAACAGGTCCTTGTAGGAGGGCTATTACGGCTTCATTCTCGCTTTAGTTTGCATGGATCACCATGTTTTAGCCAGATATTTAGCAGGACTGAGTGCATGACAGCTTTCACTGCAGAAATAAGGAGATTCTCAAGCAAGCTGTGTTTACATATATTATATATAGCAGACACTTTGGTCCAAAGGATTTAACAGTGAGGGGCAGAGAGCAGAATCACTCAGTGTCCCAGCAGCAACGGTGATCATACACCACCGGGCATGGGATTGGACCTGGCAACCTTCTGTTTACAAGCACAGAGAGAGATCACCGTCTTTAAAACAGCTCTCATCACATTAATACTAATCATATTAAACATATATCTGTTGGTTCACTAGAAGCTTTGGGAGAAAGAGGAGGGCAGGAGAAAAAGTGTCTGAATTCCTACAGTATGATTGGTAAAACTACAAATTAATAATAACTAGTAGTACTGGTTTCTGGATGCATTTTAAGCTCTAAAAATGTTTTTTTTTTCTTTCTCAGTACTCATAAGATGACCTGCTCCACCTGTGACAGATATCACTGGATGAAGTATCATACAGTGCATGTCATTAAAATGTCAGAAACACCCGTGTTGTATTAGTCTGTCTGCTGTTTCCCAAATGCCAAGTTTGTCTGTGTCTGCAGAGCCCCTCTGTAATGGTTTGGTCACCAGCTGATGAAGCTGCTGTGTCCAGGGCCCACAGGCTCTGCATTACTTTGGTGAATTCATGGCTTTTCTGGTGGTCAGATTTCAGGGAAACCGCTTGGCTTCTGTTGTTTCGAGGCAGGTTGGCGGCAGGGGCCGTGGACGACAGGGCCAGGCGATACCTCATTAATCCCCTCAGCGCCCCCCTTCCAGGCATGTAACATGGAGCTAAAAGTCCTGTAAAACTAATGAGGGCTCCACAGCTGAGAAAGCTGTCCCGCTCATGATGCTCCAGCAAGGCGGGGGGAGTCACCAGTTAATTGATTCAACAATTAAAAGAAGTTTGTGGGACGCAGGCGGGGGGGGGGGGGCTTGGGCCCCAGTGGCAGCAATTTATTTCCTTCTAGCCAACCTCAGATTGTAATAAGCTAACAAGCTTAATCAAATTCCGGGAGCAGGGGAGGGATGTCAGCCCCCGCCCCAGCCTCCTGAGGTCAGACCTCTGTGCAGAGACTGACAGAGGAGAGGAAATCTGTGAACGCAGTAGGGAGTGCAGTGAAGGCTGGACTGGATTATAGGCCGGCATTGTTGTTCTGCTCTGGATAACACAGATACTTGGATGGTGTTTCCAAGTACATTAAATGGACAAAGCACTGTCAGCTGTATTTGGTTAAGCAATCAGACAAATGGTCTGCCCTTCTAAACTAAGCAGGAAATAACCTCTTATTGTGAGCCTGGTTTGTCAATAACAATCTAAGATAAACGTAATGATTTTGTCATTCTGTTTTATTCTCTTCACCATAATTCCGTTTTTTGAGGCATCATTGATTGAATGCTTGCAATTAATGTAGTTTTACTTAGTGGGTGGAAATGAGTGTAAAACTTCAAGTCAGGTCATTGGCTCAGATGAACAAAATGATTAACCCTCATTATGCCACAAACTATCATTAACAGTTATAACTCTTCTCAGCCTAATTTATTGGCCCGTTCTCGCCGGTGATGGCCCTCCGGTATGCTTAATATCATCCTGTCCCTCTCGAGTTATTAATAACAATTGGTAGGAATATGTCTGGAAAGCAATTTGTTCTCAGTAATTGTGAGGAGTGAATGGGTCTGAAAGGGATGTATGGAATGAAATGCCATTATGCTGTAATGGGTGGGTTGAAAAGTGGTGAGACTCTTTCCTTAATTAATAACATCCTCCAGCGTGTCCCAAGGAGGGCCGTCTCTTCCACCTCTACCCAGAAACACAGCAATGGCACCATCAGCGCCACCTACCCAGGTCACAAGACAGTTGTAAGAAGAGTGCAACAAGCACAGCTATTATGTAACAGAGCAGTGTTTTTGTTGGGGTGGGGGGCATTAAGTAGTGTTGAGTGTAGTTGTGAAATCAATACATTGAGCAAGTGGAGACTCAGGCTGATTCCCGCGGAGAGCTAACGAGAGGAACATCTCACTGCCAATGTTGCCGTGGAGAATTCTCTGGGCTTCTAAATTGGAGCTGGAAACTTTGTGGGCTGTATTTTTTTTTATTTTTAAAGCGATCTGTTGATCTTGGTGCCGGTTAAAGGTAAGATGAGAAGAGCAGAGCTTTGGTCCCCCCCCCCCCCCCGGAAGAGCATCTGCGGCTCCTCTCCCGACTGCATGTTCGACAGAAAGAAAATATTAAATGGTGGCCTTGGAAGCAAGTTCTACCGGCAAAACGCACCCCGCACTTCTTTTCCCTTTCCAAAGGCGTATTTTGTAGGTAGTTTTGGTCTTTCAAAGGCACATTGTGGTCTGTCTGCATTAAACAGAGGCTCTGCACATTGCTGGAATCCGTTCGCAGTGCTGCCGCCTGAGTGTTTTCGCAGCAGCAGACGCTTCAGCAAGATAACGCCAATTGGATTTTACCAGAACAAAACTAAAAAAGTCTATTCCACAGTGAGTCATTTCTAAAGTTGTTTTTCCTTAGTTTTGAATTTACCTTTCCGCTTTGTATATTGTTGGAAAAAAACGGCCAGACAGCCTTTAAGAAGAAGAATAATTATGCCTTTGTCCGAGCTACTTTCGAAACATTAAGAAATTAAATTGTAATATTATTTTTGTGGTGTGGCTTTAGTAATATGTCAGCCTTTTTGGTTAAATTATGGGTGTCTTGGAAAAAATACATTTTGTGCTGGATGAAACACATAATTAATCTTCAGTGTTTGGCTACAGAATAATTTTAAAAAATCTTTATTACTGAGCCATTTTGAATCATTTTATACTTTGTGTTTTGTTGCCAGAGGTTAATGCTCACATTAGTCACACGCGACGAAATGGCCACCCATCTCACAACTGTTTAAAATAATGTCCTAGGTGCCTCACTTGTATGTCACTTTGCTAAATGAATAAATATTAATGTAAAAATAAGACTTTGGGTTTTGAGCTGGGTAGGTTACGGCCTAATTGAGGCACCACCTGGATTACCGAGTGGCCATCTACCTGCTTCACAAACCCGTGTTCCTTGTGGTTGGTCCATTAGCCCATTGCCAAGTGTAGGCTCACCTGAAGCGGGGGCAGCGCCTCCCCACTAATGGGGAAGAGCCCTTAATCTTCACTCCATTAGCAAGTCCTGTCATTCAGACACACGGTGTCGGCCTGATTTAAATAAAATGAAATGAAGACAGTTGTTTCTGGTCCCCTGGCTTCACTCGTCGCCGTAAACATATGCTCCGCGCCGCGCCTCCTTCCATCTTATTTATGGGTTTAATTTGTTGTGTGGGCTGCACTGGAAATTAAATTTAATGCAACTCTCCCAGGGACCCTGTCATATAATAACATGGTAATTCCTGTGTACCCTTTTGAAAAATGAGGAAATTAATTCCTTCTGACGTGTTCTAATTATTCCGGTGTGAACGGCAAATCGGCCCCCCCGCCAGCCCCGCCAGGCGTGCCATTTGGGGGTAGGGGGGGAGAGGTGCTAATGCTGACCAGCACCGCGTTTAATTTGAAACACGAGCAGACACCTTTTAACACACCGTCTTCACGTCAGTGCACTTCGCACAAATTAATTCTGCGCCTGACTGCCAGCTCGGCATGGGTTGGCGTGGGTGGGGGGGTTCAGGTGATTGCTAGGTAGAGAGAGAGGCGTTAACCTTTTGGGGGCACCGTCATGTTCTGCTGGCCTTGTTTTCAGTGGCACCCCCTCTGTGTAGCCGGGGCCCCCCATGGATGTGAATGTGAACAGGGTCCCTCCTCTTCTCTGACCGTCAGTTGTTTCACCTTCTCTGATCACTCCATTCCAGCATCTTCATTATTTTTGTTAACCTCAGAATTAGGTGTCGTATTTTTACTGTGCTGGACCATATTTAGGACACGGTATATAGCAGGCTGAGGCACGCTGAAGGCCTGACGTTTGCTCCCTCCCCCCATAATGCCCTGAGTCCCACTTTATCCTTTAGAGGTCTGGCTGGGAGATGCTTTCTTGGTGAATATACCGCCATCTCCTCCCGCTACAGTTTCATATTGCAATATTGCCCTTAGAAGGCAAGAGACGATGCCATCTCCCAATGGAAGACTCTGTGTCTCAGGATCAAACTGACATTCAGGTACCGGTCTGCAAGCAGGTGCTCAGCTCCTACGGCCATCGCGTTCCTACCAAGGCCTATAACGGACACTAGCATTCCAGGATGAATCGTTTCAAATGTTAAGTAAAGAGAAGAGGCAAAATGACTAAGAATTATACTGTATTATGTTTGCCGCTGTGTAGTGCTAGTGATTGCAGGCAGATTTAATCTGTATTATAATCTGTATATAATTGTACAATAGTTATTTGTCAGATGTTTTGTGTTTAAAAAAATCATGCTAGTACATACTATATTAATAACCAATATTTGACCTTATTTTGAAATTAAGTTAATTAATAGAGAGGGGCTATTATCTTACTTAATCTTGCCTTTATCACATACTTTCTGCTGAAGTCTTGAAATGTACCAGGACCTGCTCTCCACCCTGTCTCCTATTACCTTCTGCTCCAGACGAGCCAGCCTGTGTATTCCGGGCATGTGCGAATAGGGGAGAGGCCCTGGGCGGGCTGCTGTCTGCCCCACAGCTCCTGCCGATCACATGGTAGCGTCCATCACAAACACGGCCTTCGGCCTGCATGGATCCTGCTGCATGGTAGCCATGTGGGGGGTGGCGGCAGCGGCGGGGGGGGGAAGGGGGGTGCGACTTTGAGCCATGCCAAGGCGTAAATGGCTCTAGTGTGAAATTAATTCGACAGTCAGTTTGACCGGCAAGTTTGGAGGTCTGCACTATGTTAGGGCCGTCCGCGAAAGCTGTGTTAGCAGTAAGCCCCTTTCCATATGCTATCCATTTAACAGAGCACATTTGCTGCAGATGGCGGAGAGAGGCTGGCGTGCATGGGCCGCTTCTGGCAGGCGGCAGACCTACGAAGGCCCGCCGGACGGACCGCGTTGCTGTCCATGCCAAAGCCCTCCCCCTGTTCTTTTTTACATCACTCCTGTTACCCTTGAAGTCTTTCAGCTCCCCCCGTCATACTTGGGTGCGGGGGGCGTTGATCTGGTGGGGGTGGGATTAACGTGGTGGGGGCAGGGATGTGGATGGGATGTGGTTGATGTGGTGGCGGGGCTTGGACGTGGTGAGGGCAGTGTCAATGTGGTGGGGACAGGATCGGCGTGGGGGAGGGGGGGGGTCAA
>JAODKC010000009.1:24183607-24197929 GCA_026777985.1 Mormyrops attenuatus | reverse complement strand
ATGTGGTGGGGGAGGGGTCGACGTAGGAGGGTGGGGTCAGTATGGGGGGCAGAGTCGATATGTCTGAGTCGCTCTTTGCCTACTTCCCCTGCCTCCGAAATACACCTGGCTCTCACAAGACTCTCACTGGTTTTCATCTGACCGCAGAGGTGACAGTGGGTCGGTCACACCCCCTCCGAGGGTGTACTGCCGAACCCACAGAACTCCATCCCAAATATCCATCCTCTGGTGGATGTGATCGGGGCCGTCTTACACGTTGAATGGCATCCCTACGCCTCTGACTCCTCCTGCTCGCCTGGCCCCATGCCGGCCTAGGAGATCTGTCGAGACAAACACAAACCGCGGCGTCCCGATCCGCTCGCCTCATGCCCGTGGGCAAGCAGAGCTGGTGATTATTTCTGCGATCTGGTGTTTATTTTTATTTTATTTTGTTTTGTTTTTTTTGCGCCAGCAGATTGTTTCCGCCGTTGGAGAGCCGGCTTTTCAAGCTCTGCCCATGTGGAGTTTTGTTCAGCATTTGGCTGGCAGGGTACTTTGACAAGCTCTGTTATCTGTGTGTGTGTCTGTGTCTGTGTCTGTGTGTGTGTGTGTCTGTGTGTGTGTCTGTGTCTGTGTGTGTGTCTGTGTGTCTGTGTGTGTCTGTGTGTGTGTCTGTGTGTGTGTGTATTTTTTTGTAATTATTACTTTGTGGGGGGCAGATTTTCCCACAATGTGATTAAAAGCCTGTAACTTTTTTTCAGTCCCCACAAGAATAACGTCAAGTTTACAAAAATCTGTAACTGCAATCAAAAAACTAAAAATGCCAAAATCTTGCATTTTGTTTGGCTACTTATGGTTAAGGTTAGGGCTGGGTTGGGGTTAAGGTTGTCTTGTTGGGATTAGAGTTTTGTCCATAGAAATGAAGGGAGAGTCCCCACAAAGATATAATTACAAACCTGCGTGTGTGTGTGTGGTCTGAATTTGGGAGTGTGCGCGTGTGTGTGCCCACATATGTGTGTGTTCTGTTTATGTGTCTGTGCATACATACGTACATGTGTGCAAGAGTGTCAGAATTTGTACATGTGTGTGTGAGTCTGTGTGAGTTTATGCATGTGTATGTGTGTGAGTGTGTGTGTTTGTGAGAGAGCAGAGTTCACCTGGCTCTTTCTCGCTTTCCCCCGGAGCGGTGCGGGGACACACTTGACCGGGCCTGCTCTGTTTCGCTGCTGTTTTCCCACGTCGTACCCGTGACGATGCCTCTCCTCCCACATATGTGGAGAGCGCCTGCTGCTCCTGCCCCCTCCCCCACTCGCAGTGTGAAAAGGGTCGTCTCCGGGGCAGTCGCTAACACCTTTAAACAGAGAGTCTGCCTAGGGGCGCGTTACACAGCTTAGAGCTAAATTTCACCATCTTTTATCACAGTTCATTAAGGCATTCTGCTTTATTCACAGTCTGAAATCGTCTTTCAGTCTATTTTTGGACACCTTGCAATTATCTCAACCTCTAGGCAGTAATATTTACAATGACACATAAAAAATGAATTTCTGTGCATCTCTGTCCCTAACAACAGGGCAAGAACAATTAATATGTCTATGAGATAATGAGCTACTGTTTAATTTCTCAGGAGCTAGTCGTAACTCGCATGTCAATTGTGATTTACGTTATTGTGAATGAAAGTGATTTAAAGTCTTCTGTTGTCCACGGAGCAGGTTTGGGCATTATTTAATATTATTATGCATTGATGAGACAATGGAAAAGATAATGATGAAAATGACAAACAGTTGACAGCTTGCCATAATGTCTTTTTTCCCTTTATAACTTAATTATGATACACGTTCCTTAATAACTTCTCCTCAGTAACTGACAGGAGGTTTTCTGCAGCGCTTATTGCAGTCTGTACACAGGCTTCTGGACAGTCCTGTCAGACGCCAGCCTACCTCTCAGGTCTTGGAGGCCCTTCTCCGGGATACAGCGCGGTCAGGACCCTCCTTAGCACCTGTGCCCTTCATGGGGAACCTGACCTACCCGGTGTGCTGCCACACGATTCAGCAGCTGGTGCGCTGCCTGTCCTGGCTCTCATCTGCCTCCGGGGTCTGGGAGTAGCTACCTAAAGCTGACAAGCCAATCCATGCATGTAAGTTTAGAGGTCTTGGCAGGAGCAATGTGCTGTTTTGCGGTTGTACGTGATCTAATTAGGAATCTTAATCAGTAATCGGGCCGGGGTGGCCTTCCAGCAAGTACAAATGCCCCTCAAGGTTTTCATCCTAAACGACTTCCCGCCAGGCTAAATGTTACATCTGGATAGCTGTTGTTTAAGCCCACCCGGTGACACATCTCATTTAGCTTGATGGATCATCTTTTACAACGCCGTGTTTGTTAAGCGGGATGCGTGTCGTTCTTCATTAGCGGCTTCTGTCAGAACCGCTTGGAGAAAGTGGCAATTATTATGCTCCGTGCGTTGCTTCACATTTCAGCTAGCCATGCCTTTGTCTCATTGTAAAGTATCTCTTAACAGAGGTTGATATTTCACAGCGTGAACTAACAGGAAGGGCCAGTTCCAGCCAGCAGCTGTTTGTGAAAAAGATGCAAATTTCTTGTCTTAAATACTTATCAGCTACATTCTACGATGTACCTGTGGATGTATAACTGTGAAGACATTACTATTTACAATAGATCCTGTTAGACTAAGTGGTTATAAAGCTGCTTAAAAGTACAACTGCTTAGTACTTTTATAACTTAACAAACCTAAGCTATAAGTCAGCCTGAAGATAAGCCAACTCAGTGCTGTAAATAAGTTGCGTTACTTAGTAAATGTATCTGTTTAGCTGACATGTTTCTCCATAGCAAATTACACTTTTATTGCATCTGTTTATTTCCTTTACAGGCACTGTTTTTAAGCAGTTTGACCAAGCTGTTTAACTACTTACACAGATTTCATTAGAACAACAGCAATTAAGTATCTTGCTCAGGGTTACAGCACCATGGAATGATCTATCACCATCCCCATTGCCTACCCACTAACTACTTGCCACTCTCACCTAAATACATAAGGTGACAGTGAATTAAATCTGAGCTGTGGGTGTGTAGTTTTCAGCAAAAGGTTCTCTGTACACAAGGTGCAGAACCCTTTAAGACCGCCTCTTTGCAGAAAGGGCAGATTAAGTGTAAAAGTAAATTTAAGGTTAGGGATAAACCTGTCAGCTTGACAGCCAGAATGGGCTGGTTCCGTAACATCTTCAATCTTGCCAGACTGAGACACCTTTAAGTTTTCCACAGTACATTACATTATAATATACTCCTGTTGAGTTCTGCATAATAAATATCATTTAGTCTTTTATTTCACTAAAACTATCATTTAATAGTTACAATATGCAGAAATATCTTATGATGACTTATAAAGCAGCTGGTGCCTACACAGTCACATAATATACATATAATATCAGTCCTTGTTTTTAGTGGTGGTGTGAGGCATTTTTCAAATGAATAGTAACACTTGTGTCTATGTTGCATGCAGCCATGTGGCAGTGTCTAAACAGACAACATGAGAGAGCATGTGTAGCAGATCTATTTGCAGTTGCACCGAAGGATCAGAATGAGTGATTTTATGCTGGAGCAAGAAAACTTATACTGTAAGTTACTGAAATCTGCTCTTTTCATAGACTGGGTCTGAGTGGAGGAATGGAAAGGTGATCCACCTATCAGGTGCAGCAATTTGACGAGAAGCCCATCTGATTAGAAATGTAATTGATGTGACTGCGAAATTGTGCCTGACCTGTATGTAGAGAGCAGTCAGATACAGTGTCTGATGTGCCTTCCCTGTCTTATGTGAACAAGACAAAGCCGTTATGTTTACAGTAGTAGCATAAAAAGCTGCAGGTTATGGTAAACAGAACATGCCCAGACAGCAGATATAAACATGAAATATGAAGCAGTTTGCGGTTCATCTTTATGAAAGCGGAGTGCCATATCTGTTTTTCTTATCTATAAAGCTTAGCCCATTGAAGCTGTCAGCTGCAGGTCCTGGCACGGTCTCGGCATTCTCCAGGCGGGGCGGGAAATGTCCCGTCCTTCACGCTGCCCGATGACACGGTAGAGGAGCTTCCAGCTTAGTGCTCCTTCAACCTCCACTTCAAACGCCTTGTAGGGCCGCATGAGCAGAGTCTGGCGGACTTCAGAAGGACTAAAGGTGCTTGGGGGCGAACACGTGTATTCCAGCAGTAGGGCTGTAACATTGAGACTGCTGCATTTGATGTATTATTGCGAATTCTCAATGGGAACTGGAATGTTTTGATTTTGGATTTATTCTGTTACTGAAAGTCAGAAGAATAAGACCACGATCAGAGCAGGAGGCAGATCTTCGTGACCATGAATCGGCTGGTTGAGACACTGAACCAGCCTCTGTTGTCTTGGCCGGGATAACAAAACTCATTCGAGGTCTAAACAAACTGCTACAAGAAAGACGTGTCCTTCACTTTTTTCCTCTCCCGCATTTGAAAAGGAGCACGATCATCTCTGTTCAAAACATTCGTGACTTTCGTGTTTCTATGATCTTCTGTAATTACATCCCCTGTGACTTCAAGGATATGCCTTACAAAATACATTGAGACTTTAAATATGAAAATGTCAAACAAATTCGAGGGGGAAAAAAACGAAGCTATGTGATATTAGATTTAAGTCATTATTTTTAAGTCACTTTAAATGAAGTTTGTGCAAAAACTCTCCCTCCCATTTTACCCTGGGCTGGTGGGTGAGTTTACGAAGCCGCATTGGATTATTCTCAGTGCGGTGTTTTTACCACTCGCCTTCTATGAGTGAGCATTTCCTTTGACTGTACCCACCTGTGGGGAGAGGACAGGCCCGGCACCACTGGCTCCGTCTGTTTGGAGATAACCGACTCAGGAGAAGGTGTTGGGGGAGAGACGAGTGAGGACGAAATGTCATAAATCCACTGAAAGACTCTCACTGTCCCACTTCTTAAAAACACACTCGGGCAAACATTGTAAAAATACACTGACCTTTAACTGCTATAAAAGGCTGTTTCATAACAATTTCTCTTTGTTCTTGGCTGGAGTCATTACTCAATGAGAGGACTGCTATTAATCTAACTAAATGCATCATTACAGTACTAATCCACATGCCTCTGTCAATGACTTTTTTAATTAAATGGGAAGCGAGGGCGGGGGGAGAACTCGCGGGCCCCGGGGATTGGAGGAGGGAGGAAGACCCCAGCAGCCTGTCACCTGGGCGCCGGCCTCTCTGCTTGGCCAAGGCTGGACTTGGGAGCAACGAGGAAATGAGAGGCAATGAATGTGCTGAGGACATCGCTTGTGTGAATGTCTCTTCAGCACAACATCATCTTGCTTTACCATCAAACTGGTTTTATTAACAAAGCCTCAGGTTTTGAGAGCTGCATGCGTCCAATTTGCACCGCACAAAGGGATTTACCCATCAAAGCACCATCACCCCCTCAGTTTTGTTTTGGTCCTGTTCCTCACTCACTGGTCTGGATCTGGACGACCACGTCTCTGCCAGCTGACTCGGCCCATTTAGCACTTTCATTTTCTGTATGATGATACCCATTTTGAGGAGGGTAACAGAAACCAAACCATGTTCAAAGAAAAAGAAATAAAAGCACTTTAAAATACTTCAATATGCAACCATTGTACTATAAATAATATAAGTGGGCTTCCAGGATAGGCTTTTCTTGCTTTTTTGTTTTCTTTTGAATGAAATAGCACAACTTGGTGCTGTGCTGGTGTGGATGAATATACAGGGGGGAGTTTGTCACAGGCATGTTAGGGCCCCCCCTCCTGCCATGCACTCACTGGAGGACCTGGCCCCCCATGTCCCGTGCTGTTTTTCGATGTTGAGAAGGTGTATAAACCGAAGACTGTTAATTATCGTTGCCCTGTGAAATGAAGATAAATGGAGCGTGTAGTGAGTTGATCGGGTGCAGGGCCCCTTCACCTGCCCCCGCGCCCCCTTTGGTGAATCCCGCTCAGCCTCACTCACGCTAAGTGACACGCTTCTGTCGGCTGTTAAAACGCGAGCCACGGAAGCCTGTAACCAGGATGCCTGTCACCGGCTCACAGCTGATGGATGTGTTTAAAAGCCAAATATATATTTGGTAATTTAAGGCTTTCTTTGTTTTACCGCCGGGAATGATTTCATACCTGCTGATTTATAAGGCGTATGCTGTTTGCTGTCCATTCGTCTTTCTCATTGACGTTCATTGAAGTTTTGCCATGTGGATTTATGTGCTCGGATACTTCTTTGTTTACTATCACATGTTTCAAGAGCTTTTGTTTGATCTGCACTGATTGCCGAGCGTTGATTTAAAAGGCCATTTTTAACCTGATCCATACGGAGCTGGCGGCTGGGGCCTCTCACAGTCCGAACGTCGTTCTTCTGTAGCACAAACTTCTCACCGTCTGAATGGCCTCTGCCTAATTCGGCTTGGTGGTTATTTGAGCGGTGAGAGGCGGATGAAAAAAAGGAGAAGAAAGGGCATTTTTTTTAAAGAACCAGACAGTTGTCTTCATCTGCACCCCTTTCAACAAATCAGCAGTCTATCAAGCACTTTCCCTGCAGACAATCCGACATGGGCCCGTGTGACAGCACAGACCAATCATTATGGTGCCTGCCCTTGCCTTCTTTATTTTTCAAGTCGGCGACAATAGGTTGTTGATTGTGTGGTCAACACCAGAACAATTGCTCCCTCTGTTTTGGTGGTAGGGCAGAATTTTAATGTCCGCTCCCTGATAATGGTCTCTTTATGGTTATTCTTGGAATGGGCCTTTGGAATAGGAATAGCTGCTGTCACTACGCCATTATTTTATACATTTTTTATTAGCTCATCGTGTTGGCTGTATGGAAAAAAAAAATCATAGCTAATTAATCCGAGGGTGCTCCACTGCCAGCCTTCTTACTTATGAGTTAAAAGGTGGCACTTGATAGGCTAATAATATAAAGAAAGGTGGTAAAAAGAAGGATTAAAGCTGTTGCCGTAGTAACTCCAACTTCCATCAGCAAGGGAACAATGGACTTGTGTTCTTCCAGTACCTTGGCTTAAAAAATAGAAAGAGAGAGAGGGGAGAGAATTTTCTGAAAGTACAGGACCCTTTTTAACAACAAAGTGGAATGCTGGCCTAATAGGCTGTGGTGTGAGCTGTTAGGCCAGGCCGCTGGGGAATAGCCGAGATGAAATGTCGGCCCATAATCCAAGGACGGGGAAGGTTGTTGTGCGCGTCTACAATAGCAGCTTGTTTCGCGCTTCCAGTTGTCCCCCACAGTCAAGCCAGTGGCCGGGCTGAATACCTGCAGTTCAGCCGTCTGAAGCACGCAGGGCTGGCTGGGGGGCAGCGTGGGGGCAGAAAGACGAGCAAGAAACAAGCTGCTAAATGGAGGTAAACGGCCCCAAACTCGGTTTGTCTTAGAAAGAGAAAAAAAGTTTATTTATTCCAGGGATTAGTTCAGGTTAGTTCAGGTTAGTTCAGTGTTAGGTGCAGTGATTTTACACAAGGTGCTCATGCGACACAGGCAGTTGAGCACAGGTAGCTGCTGTGTTTGTGTGTTTCTGCTGACCCAGAGCACAGATCAGAGGGCATGACAGGCGAGACAGGAAAGCGTCATCATTCGCATCCGGGGATGCACTTGGCATCCGTTGTTTTTCTCCGGCCTCTGTTATTGGGGGATTCTTTTGTATATGTAATTGGTTAAAATAATTAATTTTAAAAATAGAAGAAGATTTTAGTTAATTAAAGAATCAAGTTTCCGCGAGGGCTGACCATCTATACCTCTGCAGATTGTGATGACCCATGGTCTACAGCCAAATACATTTCCCTCCTTATGTTCTTTGTCCCTTTATTAGAACTGGAATATGTCCACAATATTATGGTCATTTATGGTGGGGGCCACGGGGAGCAGCACAGGTTAATGAATTGGCAGTACTAATTAAGTGCTATTAAGAGCCACATATTAATCGGGTGCCTGGCAGAACGGGTCAAGGCCAGAGGGGGCAGGGAGGGTGAAGGGCGGTATTAATGCTGTGAAAGGCAGTATTAATGCTGTGAGGGGCAGTATTGATGCTGTGCAGGGCAGAATTAATGCTGTGAAGGGCAGTATTAATGCTGCCCAGTCCCTCTGCTATACACCATCTTACTAGAGCCGCATTCTTGTATTGGGGGGGGCGGTATTTTGGGACAACTTTTTAGTATATGAAATTACTCATCGTTGTGTATTTAAGTTCTGTGGGTTCTCACTTAAAGATTGTTAATATGATTACATTCCAGCAGAAAGTGTCACATAGTGAGTGACATTTGGGGTAGGATTAAGGAAATTAAAACATGGTCTGTTTTCCAGTAGAAAAGTACAGGCATTACTTAATGAGAGATCTGTGTTTCTTATAGATGGAACCATAAATATTAAATTGTCAATATGTATTGGCAAAGCAGTTTTCCCCACGTTCCTTACTTGTTCTCAGGTCCTTGTGAACTTGCGGGAGGGGTCCCGAAGTGCATTATGCACCTGTGTCACCAGGGTGACTCATGGGCACACACTTTTCGAGGATGTGGAGAACAAGGGGCCACGTGGGAAGGAGCTTTTAGGACAAAAAGGTCAAAGGCAGCAGTCAAAGTCTTACTTTTGGCACTGCTCTGGAGACCTAAATGCCACCCAGGCTGAATGGCGAGGTCACGGCTCAGGGCAGAGTCTATCTTAAGGGGTTTAAATGGCCCAGGTGACCAGCTGGGCTTTAACACGCATAGATTCTCCGCGCTCCGGTGTGCAGAGCGTGACGTGTTTTGGGCAGCACTCGGCACATCTCGCAGGCTTGCCCCCGGCAAACACAACCAGTGCATTGCCCATTCTCACAAAGAAACCAGTAAGGGAATCCTCTCTCCCTCTCCTACCCTGTGTTCACCTCCATTCTGACATTCTGCTCTCCATGCCGTCTCATTTAGACCTCACTTAGAGCCAGCCATAATATTAGCTTTGCCAATAAGGCTTCAGCCCCCAGGAATCGGCTCGGGTCGGCTCTGATTCCCGCGATCCGAGCAGAATCTGATCAGTGGTGCCCGTGATTCATGGACGTTTGCCGAATATTCAAGCCGGCAGGCATGCGGGGTCGTGTGACAGGTCTGCAGGGTATAGCAGTGGGATAAGCCTGTAAATTTAGTAGTGAAAGGCTGGCTTGTACCGCCGGCTGTAGATAATAGGAGCTGCTTACCGTGAGCTAAATTAATAATTACGCAGACTCGTCACAACCTGCCATGAGTGTATGTATAACCTGCTGGGCATGAAGGCCGTCAGGTGTACCTTGCCACAGAGTGATGCTTAGCACTCCACAGAAAGCGACTACGTGTGCGATGGGCTGGTCCCCACAATGTAATGTATATGTGGAACACACACACACACAGGTTCTTGCATCCTCACATAGACACAGGCCATTTAGAGACACTGATTCACGTCACCCCTATGCTGTATGACTGCAGGGGGGAGTAGAATACCTAGAGGGAGACCCACACCACACAGGGAGACCATGGAGCAGTGGTGGGATTTGACCCCCATCCCAGAAGGCGTTAATGTCTCAATTCACTATATTAAATTCACTAGCCCTGTTTTACTTTTGAGTTATGTATTTGACATGAATTGTTTTTATAACCATCCAAAAGTTATGAGGGTGAGAAATTCTTTGGATAAAAGCATCTATTGAAGTAAAAGAAAATACACCATAAAACTTTAATTGTAAAAATAATGTTGTATCAGTGGAAGCCATAAAAAATAGAATAGACATTCATACTCTTGCAGTGCTTGGCCAGAGTGTAATGCAATGTGAGGATTTTCCTTGCCTACATTGTGTCAACCTTAAGGGCCTTAAGCAAAATATTTACATTATATCTGTCTCTGTTTTATGATGTTGAAACAATGAATGAATTAATGGAGGGAACTTCAGGAGTCACTGTGATTCCATATCATTGCAACTCAATGTGTCCTTTGTTTTCAATTGAACATTTACCTTTATATTCAATAATACATTTGTTGATAAAAGCTGCAAGGATGTCAGGTCGAGTCATATTTATATGCTTGTTTTGCTGGAGACGGTACAGATCGAGTCAATGTTTCGTCACCCAGTGAGAACCACAGAAGAAAAACAGGCCGGCTTTAATCTAAGGCAGTGAAGGAGTGTGGAGTGGACCTCTCACAGAGGATCAGTGTTTGCAGGTATTTTCTGCTGTTTTCTGGTCATCTAACATAACCTCTGTAAAGGAATTTGGATGACGTTCATCTTGGAGCACTCCTTAAACAAACAGCTGTCACCTTGTCAGAGTTTCATCTTTGCAGAGTAAAGCCGTCCCACAGCAGTATCTGGGGTGAAGTGTCCAAAGCGATCACTCAGTGTGATCTGTGTTAATAATCGGGTGGGATCAATGTTACTCTGATTCACTGTTAGCAGGTATTAAAATGGGAAAGCTCTGCTTCTGGCCCTCTGCCTTAAAACATCTAATGGTATAGAAGATAGTCTTTGTTTTTATTTCAAACTTATTTCGTGTCACAGTGGCCCAGTACAGCATTAGTGGTATAGATGGATGCTTTCTGTTACTTAGACAGAAAGTAGAATCAGTCACTTGCATGAAGCATTGTGTGACATTTTGGCAGGCATTGCGTATGGTTATGTGATATGATTCCAGGGCAGTGCTCTTGCATTTGTTTTGTGATAGAGCCCAGCACTTAGGCAGACGGCTTTTTCGTACCCTCTCGCTCCATGAACATCGCTACAAAAACACACCCGCATTGCATCACACCGCCTGCTGGGTTAAGGGAGCAAGGGCCCTTGTGCTTGTGTAACACATGAACTCGGCCCCGTGGGTAGAACAGTAGAAATTACAAACTGCCCCCCATGTAAGTTACTCTGCTCTGTTAAGAAACTGAGTAATACTAACTACTAATGCCACTGCTATTGCTACTACTAGTACTGATAATAATAACAACAAGAATCCATCCATCCATTTTCCAAAACCGCTTAATCCCAACTGGAGTCACAGGAGCCTATCCTGGGAACAATGGGCACAGGCAGGAACCAACCCTGGGCAGTCGCCAACACACTGGGCCAATTTAGACTCACCAATCAACCTATCCTGGATGCTTTTGAACCATAGGAGGAAACTGGAGCCCCTGGTAAAAACCCACGCGAAGAGTGTGCAAACTCCACACAGAAAGGACCTAGAAGAGAACCCAGGCCCTTCTTGCTGTGAGACAGGAGTGCTAACCACTGCGCCACCGCACCGCCCATCAACGATAATGCTATTCATAATATTATAATCCATCTGCCCTCTGTCAATCCTTGATCATCGTCCAACTACTTATCCTAATCCAGCCTGTATCCTATACCCTACAGGGCCTATACCCGATGAGACCTTTATCCTACAGGGCTTATATTCTATATCTTATGGGGCCTATGTCCTATAAATCCTACGGGAACTGTATCTAATACCCTAGGGGGTTTATATGTTATACCCTTTATATGTTATATCTTGTACTCTATGGGGCATATATCCTATACCAAGGATCTCCAGCTCCAGTCCTGGAGAGCCCCAGTTCTGCACAGCTTAGTTTTTTCCCTGATCTACCACACCTGATTCAGCTGAAGAAATTAGTGGTAATTAGCAGAGAAGTAATATCAGGTGTGTTAAAAAATGTACAAGACTGGGGCTCTCCAGGACTGGATTTGGAGACCCCTGCCCTATATCCTATGGGGCTTGAATCCTATATCCTACATCCTGTTAGATATCCTACTCCAGGAAGCACAGGTCATACCCTAAATGGAAAACCAGTCCATTGCGGGGGGTGATATTATTATTATTGTTATTATTATTAATAATTATACTACTACTACTACTTCTCCCACTATTACTACTACTAGTACTTCTACTATTACTACTACTACTACTACTACTACTAATAATAATAATAATAATAATAATAATGCAGGAGGGTGGCTCACACCACATCCCCTGGGAGACCCTGGGCCAGTCTGGGCTGGGGTTTCCACTGACCTCTCGGTCGTCCCCTCCACAGCCCCGATAACTGTCACGTTACACAACAGAAGACCTTTGTCAGGCCACAGCCATTCTGTGCCCATTGGCTGTGAATTTAGTTTGTGGGCTGTGAATGACCCATCTGCTGCCTGTGGCTCAGAGGGATAGGTGTGTGCCTGTGTGTGCATGTCTGCGTGTATGTGCGTATCTGCACATGTGTGTCTGTGTGCGTGCATGCATGTGTGTGCCTGTGTGTGTGCATATGTCTGTGTGTCTGTCTGTCTGTGTGTCTGTCTGTGTGTCTGTCTGTCTGTGTGTATCTATGTGTGTGTCTGTCTGTCTGTGTGTATCTATGTGTGTGTCTGTCTGTCTGTGTGTATCTATGTGTGTGCATATGTCTATGTGTGTGTCTGTCTGTCTGTCTGTGTGTCTGTCTCTGTGTGTGTGTGTCTGTCTGTGTGTGTGTCTGTCTGTCTGTGTGTCTGTCTGTTTGTCTGTGTGTATCTATGTGTGTGCATATGTCTATGTGTGTGTCTGTCTGTGTGTGTGTCTGTCTGTCTGTCTGTCTGTGTGTATCTATGTGTGTATGCATATGTCTGAGTGCCTGTTTGTGTGTGGGGGGAGGATGGGGAGGGGCCTGTTGGTGAATGGCAGCCACACACATGAACCAGCATTAGTCCCTCCGCAAATATTAGTGTGTCTTTTACGAGTTGTTCTCCGCCTGTTTGTTTCGGTTGCCTAAGATGATTTCGGTCAGAGAGAGTGAGCATTGCTACAGATCAGGCCCAGGCTCTGCCTGCCTCTCAGCTCTGCCTGCCTTTTCACCTCTGGCTTCTACTGCTGCCTCTTCAGCCTTGATGGCTTCATAAGCTGTATTTGAACCTCTTTTATGTTTAAATACTGCTTAGCATTCATGACAAGCGTTTTTTAATGCCTTTCCGTTAACTAAATAATATTCATTAGTATTTCATAGTAATTTTACTTAATTTCATAATATTATTGATATGAAGATTTAAAAAATTTAATTTGATGAATGCACAACCAAGTCCTAAAAATAAATGTACAAATTAATATTTTTATACCACCTGATATCCACCTATATATAGGTGGATATATATACTCAGTTATAGTATGCAAAAATCTTTAGGAATGGAACTGAATCACTAATTTATATGTTTAACGCGCTATTGTTCATTTGACAGTTGAAAACGCAGAAAATAAAAAATGATGCGGTTTCAAAATCAGAAGTGTTAGAAAAGGAAACAGGCAGAAATGTCTGTGACTGAGGTCGGTGACAAATCCTTAAGTGATGGGATATTTTAGAAAGATTTCAAAAAATGCTAAAAATAGACCCAGGCTGTAAACCACCCAGTTTGTTTGTGATGTCTGAGGAAGTAATTTACATTTACCAGACGCTTTTATTCAGAACGAAATACAGTTCATTAAGCAAGGTCAGCCAGTCCCTGGAGTTGATAGGGTTAAAGGGCCTGTTCAGGGGCCTGACGGTGAAGTCACTCTGCTGTCTCTGGGATATGAACCAGCAACCTTCTGATAACAAAATCAGATTTAGTTCATAATCTAAATTGCTACATTTAGTTTAGAATAAAACTGTATAGTAATAGTAAAAAAGAAGATGAAAACCCCAAAAAATTTTCACGGGGGATGTTAGTGCGCATGACAGCACACTTAAGCGTCTGGCTCTGATGGTTTTTCTCGTACAGACTGCTTTTCACAATACTGCACCTGAGGACGCCTCCATCGCTCACCTTGCATTATGCTCACACTGCTCACTCCATGCCTTCGTGTTTTTTTTTTGTGAAATACTTGCCATGGCTGGTGAGCCTTTTCATCCCGGTGACGATTGGGGGAGCGTTAGATTACTAGCACAGATTTTGCATTACAAGCACAAATTTGTTACTCAAATCTGTGGTCAGAGCGCGGAGCCACGTGTTTGGATGTAGCTGCTTCTTCCTCCCTCATCTGAATTATCAGCTGTCGATCTCTGCGGTGACTCGTAAGCCCCCGACTCGAGGCGCATTCATGCGGGCAGCTCATAATAAGGCTGCTTTTTTGCCCAGACTCCTTGGTCTCAGTGGTTCAAACTGGCAGTCAGTGTCAGTTTCCTGAGATAATGAGCTTTGATCATAAATCTCTGACACGGGGCTTGGCCAACCTTCTGTCGATCCGCTTCTTCGTGGGGGGGGGGGGGGGGGGGGGCGCGCGGGGGGCGGGGGCCCGCGCGCCCCCGCCGGCCCCCGCGCGGGGGGGGGGCCGGGGGGGGGGGGGGGGGGTGGGGGGGGGGGGAGAG
>JAODKC010000009.1:24166183-24176310 GCA_026777985.1 Mormyrops attenuatus | reverse complement strand
CGACATCATGCCGCAGAGTATGACCAGTCTCGTCCGATCTGCCCCCCAGAAAATGCCCCGCTGACTCGCAAAGCCTCTAAGGGTTCCTCTTGGTGTGGACCTCCCAAGACTTTCTGAGAGAAACCTGATACATAGCGATGGAAGATCCGCTTGGCTGGGGTCCAGGGTCACGTGTAACATTTTTATTGTGAGATGTTCGACACAGATTAAAGAAAATCGCAGAACCAAGACGCAAAAAGGACATCAGGCAGAGTTTTAGCAAAGCAGCATAATATGCTTATTATCCCAAGTACCTAATTAGATTAGTTGACTTTATATTAATTCCGTTCGCTGCAGGACATGACCCAGGAACATCCTTATTAAGTCCAAGAAGAAGGGGAATTAGGAGAATTAGCTATAAATCCTGTGCAAACATAAAAGCACCATTTCAAGTGAAATTTAGGAAGTGTAAGTTGAAACTTGATGCCATTCCACCTGACACAGCAAGTACGATCCTCTGTGCGCCTGAATGAGACAAAACATTGATCCCATAATGCTGCCTGTGGATTCTAGAGCTCTTTGTGCCGTATCTCTCATGATCAGTTGCAGAATGTGGCATTTGGAGTGACTCTGCTATAATTTATGGTGCTACACTGTGTGGGAGTTGATAGATTTTCACCATATTTTGGTTTAAGAAGGCAAAATATCTATGATTAACTTCCAGGAAATGGTTTTGAAATTCATACCATGACGGAATCTGCTTAATAATCCTATGGAATTTTTCATTATCAGCTGAAATGGTGTATTGCAACATCTAAATCTCATATTAAATTGACTTTCAGTTATCTCTGGGCTGTGTATTTAAAGAGAATCCTCATACAGAGCTTGCATTAGGTTATGGTGAAGGAGACGGTCCTTCACATTACCTCATGAGTGAATATGGGCCGTGAATCAGGGAACTTTTGGGCATTTGCAGACCCGATCACAGCACACCTTTGCAGACCCAATCACAGCACACCTTTGCAGACCCAATCACAGCACACCTTTGCAGACCCAATCACAGCACACATTTGCAGACCCAATCACAGCACACCTTTGCAGCAAGACAGAAACCATGGCGTCGACCTTATTCCCATTAGCCTGAACCCCAGAAGACAGCTCTGAAGACACTTACACAGATTTAAACTGTATTAAACTTTTAGTAAAATATATGGCTGGACACTGAATTGAAGGAATTCAATGTTTATTTCTTGTAAAATAAATTGAAGCGCAGCCTCTAGGATTGTGAGCTGTGCCATTTGGGACGGGCGCCGATTCAAGGTTTAATGCGCTTCCTTGGCCATGAACACATGCGTGGTGCAGTCACTGAACGCACTGTCCTCCCTTGCAGCAAAGTAATGTCTTCCAAGCAAGCCACCTCTCCGTTTGCTGACGGAGAGGACGCCAGGAGCCAGGAGCGCCTGCCCTGGGACAGGGAGGAGAGCACGGAGCCCCACGGCAACCCCCGGATGCTGCTGCATGGCCTGCATGGCAAGATCCACCCCGAGGAACAGCCAGCCATCAGCAGCGTGCCCCCCGAGTGCGACTGGAACAGCATGATGGCTGCCCAGCAGCGCATGGTGAGGGGACGTGGGGGCCTGCATGGGCAGCATAGATACATCTCTCTCTCTCTCTCTCTCTCACACACACACACACACACACACACACACACACCCACACAGGTTTGTAATTATATATTTATGGGGACTCTCCATTCACTAATATGGGGGAAAAATCTAATCACAACATGACGACCTTAACCCCTACCCACCCATAACCATAACCATACTTTTGGCATTTTAAATTTTTTTATTGCATTCACAGATCTTTTTGGGGACCTGAAACATGGTCCCCACCAGGGACGTGCACAGGGCAGGGCTAAGGTTGCCCGGGCAACTGCCCGCCTGTCCTATTTGACTCAAGCTGCCCCTCCTAGAAGAAAATATTATATATGTTTTGTCGCGAGCTTTCGCCGCGCGAAGAGGGGAAAAGATGTGCAAGTCATCTTTGTCAGGAAAATGCTTTTTAATTTGCCGCGCTGGGCGGAGCTGAGTCACATACAGTAGCAATTGGACAGCTTCACAGCTTAGCGCAGCTCCCTGAACGGCCCATTCCCCTGCATTGTGCACCTATGGAACGGTGGCAAACTGCGCGCATTTTTTAAAAACGCCACCCGGAACACTTCATGTAAGGTAGAGAGAAAGGAATATGGCGTTAACGTTACAGACTCATTCTGAGACTAGTTACTTCGCCATGAAGCTATTCACTTCCACTTATAGGCAAAGCGAGTGGACGTAGCTGGCTTCTGAAAGCTCAGCCGGTCTGTTGCCCTTTTAGCTGCACCGCGCGCGTCCACGGCACGAGAGCCAGAGCCTGCATTTTGCAACTGCCCGTTTCATCATCATTTTTTAATGAAATGAATTAAAATCTTCATAAGTCCGGCCTCAGTTTCCCACGAAATGAACCAGGCAGTTACCAGATAGCATGTTAGGTTATCACATGCTAAATCTCTTGGTAGGAAAAGTACACGTCTGCTGATGGTTCTTCTCAAACACTTGTTTTAACAAGAAGCATAAATGATGGAAGTAATCATTTTTGTTGTGATATGCATTACATTAATTGTTTTATTCAAAATGGTAAAATGCCTAAATCCTATCGCTGTTTTGGGTGTTTGCATGCTACACTAAGCTAGAATGCCTTCCGAAAACAGGAGGATTCTGCTTTGAAGTAAATTAATAAAGACTTAATTTATAAAGAAATTGTAAATTTTTCAGTTCTCTATACCGTCTGTGTGATTTTTTTTTTCGGGGGAGGGGGTGCCCTTTTTTCAGGTCAGAGCAACGGCCCCTTAAAATTCCTGTGCACGTCCCTGGTGTTGGCGCACCTATTTAAATGGGGACCTTACATTCATTTCTTGGGGAAAAACTGTAATCCCAATCACAACATTGTTAACCCCTACCCAGCCCTAATCTTTACGATAAGTAACTAAACAAAAGACATTTGGTATTTTAACTTTCTTGATTGCATTCACAGATTTTTATAAAACTGGGGTTATCCAAATAGGGACCTGAAAAATGTCCAAAATGTAAGGAAGCTTCAGGTGTTTCCACACTTTGGGGAATTAGTCCCCAAATGTGATCTATGCAACCCCTCCAACCACACACACACACACACTCACACTTTCCCTCACTCACCCCCCACTTCAGAACATGCCCCCACCCCTCCAGGTGATTTCTATAGGCCAAAGGGCAATAAGCTGAGGCTCAATCATAGCAGGTCATTGTTGACCACAGATTCAGGGAATATTCCAGAAACGCTCTTGTCCGCTGATCCTCGCCGCCCTGCCTGGTACCCCTTCTGTGCAGCCAGACTGCGGAGCCTGACCCTGCTGAGGTCCTTCTATAAACAGCTGAGCGAACACACCGACCCCCCCGCCCCGCACCATCGGGAGCATGGGAATGGCATCATGGCACAGCCCAGTGTGATCGAGAGTTACCACCGGGCACGTGTAAAGTTCTCGGCGCGCCTTGGGAACGCCAGGGATTAGCTGCGCTAAATGAGGCGGAGCCATGAGGCCTGCGTTAAGCGTCGCACAGTGGCGACACTCTGAAGCCCAGCATGCATAGCAGCATCCAGGCTGGTCACGAGGATGCATGTAAAGGCCCACAGTGGAGATACCAGTGGACAAATTACTAATGAGAGCGAGCCGCCAAAGTACAGGAAGCCAATGCCCAGCCATCTTTGCCTAGCTGGAATTTAAAGACATCTTAAAATCAGAATTTACAAGAATCAGTATTGATATAGCTACTGAATTTAGTGGAATGTCATTATCTGAACAGCTATTCTTCTGCACTGTGATTCGATTTCTCCATTTACCCATTCTTGTTAAACTCAGCTCTGTGCTTCTTCCATGTGGCCTTTGCAGGGTCTCCCTGGGATGTGCAGCTTTCATCCTACAGTCCAAAAACATGCGGTTGGGCTCACTGGCATCTCCAAATTGCCCATAGTGTACGAGTGTCTGTGCACATACTGTATGTGCCCTATGGTGAGCTGGCCTCCCAGCCATGATGAGTCCCAGCCTTGTACCCTGTGCTGCCATGCATAGGCTCCAGTGCCCCCCCGCCCCCCCATGATCCAGACTGGAATAAGTGCTTAGAAGATGGAAGATATATTGTCTTCCATGTCCTTCTGCTGGTACACACAGTATGAGCAGTCTGAAACCTTAGTTGCACCGTACGTTAAGCTTTTATACGGGTGACTCTAAGCTGATGGAGGCTTCACCTGAGGGCGAGCTGCTGGAATGTTGTTTTATTCATTCGAAAAATGTAATTGACGGATGCTTATGGCTTGCCTGCACTTTTCATCAAAGGACACAGTGAAAGTACCACGGCGCTAAACGGTAGAGAGACAGGGTTTGTCAGGGGGCTATGGATAGAGCGTTGGCCTGGAGAAGGTTTGACTGCTGGAGTCACCAGAAGACAGAATAGATGTCTAAGCAGTGTCATCTGAGAAGATATCCAGGCAGGGTCAGCTGGAACAGAGGTTCTTTGATGGACGTATGTGCAGATGGTGCATCAGGAATAGGCCGCCACTCCGTAGCCGCGTTGACTGTTTTGGCGATGCATGTGCCAGAGCCCAACGGCCACTCCCAGAATGACAGCATCATTAGGGCCTGGCCACACGGGCTGAACCAGAGCTGGACATCCCTGACCGCCTTTCTGACCCCCATTCCAGGCCGTTCATGGGGATTGGCAGGTCATGGATCAGCTTATTGGTGACGTATGTATCTTCTTCATGACTTATGGGATGTACAGCCAGTACTGGTTGAAGCCCATGTGGCGGTCTAGGTGAGCTTTGCCCCCGCCGCCCTGCGACACTAAGTGAATTCGGCTGTTTGCCAAGTGGCTGCCTCTCAGGAGGTGGCGCCTTAGGGGGCCGACTGTGTCTCCTCATGTGTTGATGCCGATTAGCCCATGAACTTATGGGATAGATCCGGTAAAAAAAATCAGCATCAACTGCTGCACTTTGAGTTCAGTCGACTTGCATGAAGTTGTGTATCTTGGGTCACTTCTCCAGCCAATCGGGCGGACCCTTGTTTCCATAGCGAAAATGTACCCTCTCTGCATCTCGCTAAATGACCGGCTTGTTCCAGGCCTGGGACTGATTTCTGGTTGTGGATCAGGGTTGGCTGCCGGTTGTGGAACAGGGTCCAAGGCAAGGGCACCATCCAAAGTAAACAATGACCCGCACAAACATGGGACAGGAAAACTGGGATTGCACGGACAGGTTGGCTTAGACCTTTATCCTGCGCTCAGTGTTAGATGGGAACCAGCCGTTACAGGAATCACCGTTCTGCAGACCAGCCATTGTTTCTATGTGTACGCTTCATTTTGTGTCATGCTTCATACTTGCAGCATGAAGTAGGGTGCACACAAAACAGCCCACCCGATCACAACCATGTCGTTACAGCCCCTCCTGCTCTCATACCTAATTTGCCAGGACATTTGGTCTGGCATTGAAATTAAATCGCATGGCTGCCAGGATCCGATGGTTTAATCTCAGTCTTCCTGTGCCAAAGAATACTGATTGAATTGCACCGTGGCAATTGGACCATTAATTCGGGTCCAGTGACCTGCAATGGGGGGGCAACATAGCTGAATATGGAATAAGAGTGACAAACTGTAAATCCGTCTCCCCGCCCCTCCCGGCTTGCCTTCTCTTGCAGGAATCCGACAGCAATAAAATGTGTTCCCTCTACTCGCTCCGGAATAACTCTACCTCGCCACACAAGCCTGAGGAGGGGGTCCGGGAGCGCGGCGAGCTCCTAGGGGGCTCCGCCTTCGGCACGCCTGAGCGTCGCAAGGGAAGCCTGGCCGACGTGGTGGATACGCTGAAGCAGAAGAAGCTGGAGGAGATGACGAAGAGCGAGCAGGATGGTACGTCGTCTGATGCTGCTCCCACGTTGCTTGTGGCCACAGGAGAGGCTGCAGTGCTGCATCCGAAACGGTGCCCCCTGCTGGTGTGTGGCTGAGACTAACACGTAGAACGACATCCTGGCAGTAGCTTGGATGTGGCTCGCACTACGCTGCAAAGCTATTTGACTCATCATTCCCTAGTGTGCTGCAGAAGCCCGTGTTTCACACTTTTAGAAGCCTTGGTAGGGCGTGAAAATAAATGCTAGGTAGAAGCTCCTAACATGTGGAATGATTTCAGCTGGAGGTTATTCTTAGAAAAGTTACAGGTAAAGGTTTCTAAGGCTGACAAATTTCACAGTTACGGATCTTTCTCTCAGTTTGACATTTCTCACTGTTGGATAGATTTCGGAATGACGGGTTCCATTCTTTTAAAGTAAAGGCTCCTCACTCTTGGAGATGTTTTGTGGCCAGTCAGAGGCGCTTTAGCTCTCAGACACCCCAGACTTCTGTCTCACAGAAAGCACTCGCGTCGCAGCTTGGCCCAGACAGACCTCTTTCTAGTTTGGTCTGAACACGATTCTTTGTGGCAGAGAGTGGGCGACTGGGCGCTCCAGCTTATTTGCGCTGGCTGAGTGTACCCAAAGCAAACTGTCAAGCTAAAAAACTACCCATTCAGCCTATGTCATTCATGTAATCTGACTGGTGGCACCTTGAACAATAAATAGAGTAAAATGTAAGTTAAACTCAGTTGTTTATGACTGTAGGGTAAAAGTCTTTCCAGTACTAGATAAAATACTACATATATGCAAAAAATAACAATTATAATATATATGCATTTGAGTCAATAGGTGACATGAATGAAAAGAGGAGGGAAATTGCTTCTGTGCATACAGGCCAGTAATTTCTCTTCCGTTAAGAGCATGGTCCATCTCAGGCCGAAACAGAACTTTTCCTCCCCATCACTCAATCGCAGTACATCCCACGGTCCCTCTAAGCCTGAGATTCACACGCAGACGTAGTGACGCTGATTCTGAAAGCATAACAATTGACATTTCACTGGGACATTTGTTCTTAATCAGAGCTTCAGCTCTAACACACACAGCTGAAGGCCGGCTTCCTCTCTGGTCATGCGGCTGCATCGATTGTCTGGGGAGCTCTTCATTTAGGCCGTCCATCAGCAGTATAAATAAATCAATTCTTCAAAATAAATCTTCTGTAGTAAATATCTCTCCTTTATCTTTTTCTTTGTGGGTGCCAGGGATTTCTAGTCATTTTGGATTCCACTAGGAACTACAGTAGAATCTTGCTTATCTGACATAAACGGGCCGGCAGAACGTCGGATAAGCGAAAATGTTGGATAATGTTGGTAACTAATTTGCTGTGGTAGAGTCGGGAGCAACAAAAAATAGACTACGCTCACGCTTGCAACTTGCAGTTCTTGTTGCCGATTGATGCCTTTTTTTTTTTACCTGTTTTTTTTTCGGTGGGACGTCGGATAATATGGAATGTCGGATAAGTGAAGGTCGGATAAGCGAGACTCTACTGTATTTACTTTATTTTAAAATACCATTTAATTTCGTATTTTTATGACCATTTTTGTGCATTTTCATTGCCACTTTTTTGAAATGAACTAGCTGACTATCTCCACAATAAATCTTGGTACTGAAGCAGTTAAAGGCCACGACAGCATTAACGTTCTTCCGAGAGCATGCATCATAAATGAGGCTGCTGTTCTGTCAGTCTTTTTGCCTACAAACCAATGATATGGCTCCTCGTAACAGTCTCTTTCCACCCGTTACTTTGGTGCATCTGGGCACGTCTGTGCAAACCGCTCCATCAAGTCTGTACCTGTGTGACTGTCGTCTAGCTGGGTTCCTTTCGTTCTTCATGTGGTTTATGCAATACAGCCTCTCGTTGAGTGGCTGGGGGGGTGGGGGTAGCTGTTGAGGTAATAAATCCCAGTTGGCACTACGATTGCACGGCGATTGTTGAGGTAATGTTAACAGTGAAGTGTCACCTGCGATGCAGCGCAGGGCGTTGTGGAAGGGGGCGCTCCAGGGCCCAGCACAGCTGTGCTTCTCTGGCCTGCCTCACAAAGACCTGTGTTGTTCTCTCTTGGCTGATCCTCCTGTGAGCAAAACCCTCGTTTTCTGAACATAAACGGTGGGATGATGAGGAAGAAACGGGTTAGTTTGAGTGTTTCACTATTGTAGTGTGATGAGACCTTTTGCCTGCGGAATCACTTTGTAGATATGCTGGGCTGTCATTTTTCAGATCGATCCCCTTTTTTTCAGTCGCTTTGGGGCTCTTAGGGCATGTCAGCGCTGGGATTAACCTGTTACAGTAGGTCTAGATCAAGAGCTTTTCAAAGCTGTTGTCTGAACAGCGCGGACGTCTAAGAATCAGGGAGAAACAGTTGTCCCTAATCCTGCATACTTTGATCTTGGATCAGTGTACTTTCCAGAATTAAGTCTTACCATCTGGTCTCCCTAGTTAGGCACATATATCTGTAAAAATATGCCGACTGTAATAGCTTCATGTACTGTACATCTGCAATTGAATACAGAGACAGATATTTAACACCTCAGTCATTAAAAAAAAACATTTTGTATGTTCTGTTCCCCACATGTTGGTGTTGGTTTATTCCAGAAACTCTGGTTTTTCTCTTATGGTCCAAAGATACCCTGATGGCTCTGAATTCTGCTTATCTTATAGATCTGTAGGTGGCAGTGGCTTGTGTTGTGGTCAGGCCCTCCGTCCTGGGGGTGCCCAGTGCTAAACCGGATAGGCTCTGGATCACTGTGGTGCTCATCAGATTCTATCATTCCACTTAGTCCTTCACATCGGCCTGTAACTCGGGCCTGTTTGGGGAAACGCTCATGCTAATAATGCGGTTTGCTTGCGATCGCCCTCACCAGATGGTGACATTTCACATGTAAATTCAAATGCATGTTCTGTTCACTGAGAGTTTGCGGCTATGAAAATCTTTTGTGGAGAAAACTTGCCATTTAGAAACAAGAAATAAATAAAATCTTTCATTTTCTTATTGTTTGAAGCGTTTCTCTCCAGCTCGAGTGGTAAATTAGCACCCATTTGATTGCTTTCCTCTAATTACTGCCTGATGAAACAGGAGCAGTCCGTAAACGATGTCAACACGAGCTCCTCATGCTGACTTTACCGCTTCCTGTTCCTGGTGATATTGTTAATTAAATGTGTGTTTTGTGGAGACGAGCACTGTGCCAGAGGTAGATGAAGTCCGTTTGAGGTGGGTTGTGAGTTTGCCTGCCTGCACTGATGTCCAGCTGCCTCTCCTTTGAAGTGAGCACGTGCGCCGTGGCTGGCTGTGCCCCGCTGTTCTGTAACGGGTTCTTAAAGTGCACTAAGTGCTCGTAACTGTGCTAATGAATGAAAATGTCCTTTCGACACTGAGGGATGCATTAAGCTAAGCAGTCACCTTAGCTGTAAAAGTTGTGTTTAGCCCAGCTGTGAGGACGGCTAACGATTCTCTCCCCTCTTTATTTATTACATATTGTAAACGTATTACACACCCAGTATCATCCAGATTGTATTTTATACCAGTACTAAGTGAAAATACGGTATAAAATCTCAAGGGGAATTCATTTGATAACACAAACAATTAGGGTTGCTTTATAGCTCGAATGAAATAGATATTAATATAAACTGTTGCTGTGTTTTTTTTTTGCCAGAAATGAATCAGAAATTTTAAGGGGACTCTGTCATTTATGCAAATTTCACCCATTTATTTTTCCTGTCTTTTTCTTGTTTGCAAGCCTTTGCGGGTTTAACCTTGTGTCTGAGTTACTGGGATGTGGAGCCGTTGTTTATCATTGTCCCGGGGTCGTGTTTAGCACCCTGCACCTGCTCGCAGTGTATATATTATACTCAGATAATCACCTTCTCTTTCAAATTTCTAATTCCATCATTGGTTGCTAGGAGTGACACGACCCAGTGAGGCTTACTGTAATGAGGGCGCCTGTGTTTTACCGTCCAGTCAGTGGAACTTGCACTGCCAAGTTAGTCAGCATTTGTATTGCCAGGGGTAGTTCTGGCTAATGGTTAAAAACTTGTTATCTCATAATCCAGCCTTAGGCCCTGACTAGTATGAATTATCGCATTACACGTCTTGGCCGAGCACATGGCAGCAAAGTCGGATTATAGCCTGCGTGAAGGGGG
>JAODKC010000009.1:24149821-24160066 GCA_026777985.1 Mormyrops attenuatus | reverse complement strand
TCGCTGGCCAATCAGAGAGGACAGGAGAACTCCCTTCCAATGGAGACCCAGCCCCACCCCCCCACTGATCGCCAAACTCTTATTCTTTTATGTGCTACAAGTTTCTACTAAGTTTTTCTAAGAATTTCACAGCATCATGTCATTTATGTAGAAAGAATCACTACACCACAGCCCTGTGCTATATTACCAGCATTAGCAGCACATGGAGTCTGCCGACTGGCTGCTGTAAACAGCCACTGTATGCTAACTGGTTGATTCAGGGCTCTCATAGGATGAGATTGATCTTGGATGGGACATTTACAGAGATATGATGTCCAGCAGACCTTTAGCTTTGGGAACGCATTGGTCGATAGGAGCACACAGTGGCAGGCTCATAGCTATGCACTTTGTTTTGCAGGCAAACATGTTATGGTTGCTGTCATTTGTATCACTGGGGGCTAAATCCTTCACATTTTGAAGGTCATTTCAGTGCCCATTCACATAGCATCATGTGGCGTTACCATTATCATTTGTGTTAAGGTTAGCTAGGTATGCAGAACTGGGAGACCCCTTCCCAACACAGAGGCCAATATGGTGATGTGCCCCCCCCTCCCTGTGAACATTTGCTCTAGTCCCCCTGCTCCATTCATGCCTGCTGCGGGGCCTGATGTGGCCAAGCCAGGCCCCGACCCAGAGGAGTGCCTACAGGTGACTGATGGGCTTTGCTCACTAAGTGGAATAATGAATGGCGTTAGGTGTCAATTAGAGCGATCCTTCGCTGAGATGCAGGTGCTCGACAATGCACCGATGCGCTGAAAGAAGCGGCACCACTTCACCCGCGCATGTGAGCCGCACATTTGCATATTAAAGAGCCCAAATTATTTAACCGAGGCTAAAGTCTTCTGGAAATGATGGAGGTTATTAAAACTGTTGACAAAGACAGACGGTAATTGCCCGAAAATGAGCGATGGTGTTCCATAGCATGCGGGAAATGTTGTTTTTGGCGTGCACATTGTGCTGCCTCGCCCAGGTGTATCACCTATTATGTCTCCATCGCTCCTGTGCAATTAGTGCCCTTTCTGTGCCGCCATCAATACTGGCGTGATTATGGTGGCCCAGTCACCGCGTCCCACAATCACAAAACACGGCCCCCTCCCCCCATGCCCTGTTTTGCGCAATTCTCGTAATTACGTGGTTTTATTTTGCGCAACGTCTTGTTTTAGTGCCGTGGTGATTAAGACCCTCTATCGGTTCTTTTTGGAGGCTGGTTGGGGCCCGGAAGGGTGGACCGCTTTATGTGTTGTCGCCGGTGGGGTTCGTTTTAACAGGGAAACACTGTGGACTGGAGGGGGGCCTGGACATTATCACCTTGGCAAACCCTGAAGGACTCCGAGTTTTCCTCATAGGGGTTGAAGCTGAGCAGTGCTTCTTTGAGATTTTTGAAGGGAGCCAGGAAATGTCCAGTTGATCATTGATTTTGCATTTATATTGTTGGATTTCCCTGTGACCTTGCCCAAGATAAGCAGATGGATGGATGGATGGATGGATGGATAGATGGATGTATGGATGGATGGGTTTTTGGTCATGGACAGGGATGCTTAGCTGCCAGGGTGCCACAGAGATTCAATGGGTACCGATGTTGCCTCACACCTCTGGGGATGGGGGGTTGAGTCCCTCCCCTCCTGGTATGTTGAGAGTTCACATATTTCTCTGTTGTACTGTTTTTTTTCAGGAACTCTAGTTTCCTCCCACAGTCAAAAGACATGCAGTTAAGTGTTTAGGTCTCCCTGTAAGAGCGTGCCTGCCCTGTGATTCCCTTGCTCTGCATTACCTGGGATAGTCTCCTTGTACTGGATGACATGGGTGGGCTTACAGAACTTTTTAACCTTCACTGCGGTTTTAGAATTGTGCAGCTACACTCTCTTTATGAGGGTTTCATTATGGGTAAATCACACTGAACCTGTGGTTGCCGTGTCGACCCTCCCAGATTATACCAGGATGCTGGCGTGTGGGTTGATGAGCGTGGGGTGGGCTGCTTCCTGTTTCGGGGGTGATTACAATGGGTGCAGAGCTGAGTCCACCAGCAGATGTGCTGGCCCCAGGCCACCGGGCATGGCTTCCTGGGGCAGGAGTGGCCTGTGAGAGAGGTTCTGAAAGGAGCCGCATGGTGCTGAAAAGGATCATTTAGGGCATGAGTGAGGTCACCCAATGTCAGCTCTCATCTACTAACCTGCAGGACCTCTGGCAAGATGCACAACCTTTATAAGAAACGGCTATTACGCTTGTAATCGTAGCCCTAACCATATCCCAGTGGATATTAGTGTAACGCTATTCCGCAGTGGACTGTGGGAGATTGCGGTTAAAATTCAAATACATGCTCCTACAAACAGAGAATGAGGCTGCATCTCAAGAAATAAAACACTCCGAGAGGGACAAGAGATTGGGCTGATGTTGGACACATTGTTAGAGTGTGCAAAACACCTGATGTGTGATTCTGAACATGTTATGATTGTTGGTGCCAAACATGGTGGTTCCAGCATTCCAGGAATGGTCAGCGCCCTGGGATGTTCACAAGATTACAGAGAGTGATGCAATAAACACAAAGGATGTGGTCAGTGTAGGGGAATTCACCATGAAGTCAGAGAGGAAAAGGCCAGACTCATTAAAGCCACCAGGAAATTTCATGGAGTAAAATTCAAAAGGGAAACCTTGATGAATCCATGCCTGTAAGAATTCAGGCTGCTCAGTAGGCAGAAGAGGATCCTAGACGATACTGGACAGGTGTGTAAAATGAACAGGCCAAGAAGTGAATGCATGCAGTGAGTAGGATCTATAAACGAAAGGAAGCGTTTAGCAGTCGTATGACACTCCTTGATTACTAATACACGTCTGCTGTTAGTCAGGAACAGGCCTTCCACTGCATGCTGACACGAGCTGCTGAGGTCAATATTTCTTTGCCCCCCCCCCCCTATTTAAGTTGTTAGTTACACTGTAAGCCACTGGAACAGATTTCAGTTGCAGCTGGTCAAAAGCTATTCCACTTGGACCCACATATTTTCATTTTGTTCCTGAGCAGCTCCTGTATGACTAGTGAGCGTCCTCCAAATGATGAACAGATTACAGATGAGGTTTCATGTTTCTTTTTTTCTCTCTCCAGTTGTAGCAGATATGGTTCTGTGGCTTGTTACACCATATATGTAAGTGTTTTTTATGCACTCAGGACTGTGCTAAACCTCTGGGCACTTTTACAAAAGTAATCAGAGGATTTTATCAAACTCTTGCCAACACAAATGTGTCCACACTCAAGTTTGATTTACTCACTACCACCTGCCGCACTGTTGTGGTATTAAAATTTCCCAACCTGGGCTAAAATAGTTTTATCTTTGATGGAGGTGCATGGTATCAGATAAGGCTGTCAGTATTTTCCCATGTTTTAAGTTATTGTGGTTTCTGACGAGCATTTGATTCTGGCATAAGTTCAGCCAGGTTAGATAAACAGTTTGTGGCAGAAACGTGACTGTCTCAGGATTCTGTTTGTATATCCTGAGCCACACTGGCTGCAGGTTTCCCCTTGATCTCGAGATCTGATACCACGGGAGCACTGGTGCATCATGTGACCTGTCCCTCCATTAAGGCTCCCCACACCTTTAAATGGGGCTTTGCTGGATGGGCGCTCTGCCAAAGTGGTCCCAGATCCTGGTGCTCTTGGATCACTGTGGCTGCGCATTCTGGGAGTGCTGTGCTCCCTCCACGCGGATATGCTGCTCTCCTCTGCCGGAGACCCAGCTCGCCTGCCTGCCCGCCCGCTCACTCCCTCCATGGCAGGGGCCTTGGGAAAATGTAAATAAGAGGCAGAGACAGGCTAGTGTTTTCATTCCATTCTTTTCCAGCGTGAATGTGAGGTTACACGATAAAGCCCCCGCTTTATCTCTGGGAAAGGAACTGAGATGGCTGCTGCTCTCAGTCGCATCCGGCAATAAATTCAATGGGATCCTCATACATCTGGTTTGCTGCAGCAAAATGGGGGTCACAAACATAAAGAAAATTCACTTTCTCTTATTGCCCAGACTTTTAAATTGCAAACATTTTTATAATGCTATTTAAAATAATGCATGTCTTGGAAGTCTTGGCTAGACTGCATTTTTGCAGTGGACCAGAGAATGTTGTGTTGGACAGTGTTACGACAATTCTTCAGTATGTAGCTGCAATTTTCTCTTAATGACAGACAGAGCTGTAACTGAGATGTGGGAAATGATGGTAACACTTTACTTGAGGGGACACAAAAATGTAGTATTATGCTATTACTTATGTATTAATTAACCACAAACTACGTGTTAGTTACAAAGGGATGTCATGTTTGTTCATCATTAATGAACTGCCAATCATATTTTATCTCAAGCAAGTACTATATTTGTTGCTATATCTGTTAATTCTGCAAACCTTTGTGAACCACTGAAGGAAGTAATATAGGAAAAAATAATGAATAACACATGTAAAATGCTGATCCTGTGTTTGTTCATCGTTAATGAATTGTGACGCATCATTTATCCCAAGCAGTAACTCTGTGTGATCTGTTAATTTCATAAATCTTTGTGAGCTACTGAAGGAACTACTAAGGAACTAATGAAGGAACAAGTAATGAATAACAAAAGTGAAATACTGATCTCATGTTTGCTCATCATTAATGAATCGTGACGCATCTTTCACCTTAAGTAGTGACTACATTTGTTCTTCAGTAGTAACTGAGTTACTACAAAGTATTTGTGTCCCCTCAGGCCCTCAAGTAAAGTGTTACCAAAATGATGTTAAGAGGTGCCCACTGAATGTAGCCTGGCACATCAAGTGAAGGCCCCCACACACGCTTATCCAGGTACACGGAGGTCCTGCCCAGTCAGACCTTCCTGTGTTCCTCCTCACATTCCAGCCATGCTCCTATCGGTACGCCCTGGGGTCAGAGTGATGATGTGGAGGAATTCTGGCACAGTGATGGAGAGAAGGAGCAAGGGAGGAGGGAGGTGTGGGAGCAGAGATGCTCCACCCGGCATGGGGGGGGTGGCACCTCATTATCTCCAACAGCTGGCACATTCCTTAATAATCAGCAGTGGGAGCGGCATCCATGGCTGTGCCCCCCAGCGGACCGCAGTGTGTGCTCCCAGCAGCCGTCGCTGGGGGCATCTTGCCATAGAAGGAGGCCCTTTTTCGCCGTTGGTCGTGAATGCACGTTCTTGAACGCAAGTTCAATGGCCATCCCGATGCAGGGACGTCTGTGTCACGTGAGGTGCCCCCCACCAGGGACGTGGCCATCATCTCTGTGAAAGTTGCAGGGACTCAATGCACAGTCACTGCTCTTCCAGAGATATGGGGGAAAAGCTACATGCTTTTGTGTCAGAAAGGCAATAAAAGCAGAAATAACGTTACAGCAACCCAAAAGGGAGAAACCTCATTGGCTCGACAGAGAAAGCTGGGCAGAAACAAAATGCCAGCCCTCCCTGACGTTTTCATAAGACATTCCTGGGAGCAGCGATACTCCCCCGTGCCGCATTTCGGAGACCGATCACCATTTTTCAGGTGCAGAATTTGTTTTGTTGGACAGCAAAGTGTGGATGTAGAGGTCAAGTTTAAAGAAACATTTTTTTTTCTGTAGGTATTCCAAAGGGTACTTAAATCTTCAAAGCGGGACTTTCCGCAGGGATGGCGGCGGCTCGTGGGGTGAGATGCACCCGGACTCTCTGCCTCGTCCCTGACTCTGCCCCCCCACACCCCCGCCCTGTCAGTTTTGTTTATCAGTCCTGGGAAATAATACTCCCGGTAGAACAAAGTAGAGAGTAACGGATCGCCTTTTCCTCCTTGAGTGGACGCAGTATATCTTGCTGCTAATTTCGTTTTACACTGACCTCGCTACAGTGTTTACCGACATCTTCACCCCGGTGCAGGAAGTCCAGTCACTGGCTTATTTAGGTTACATGCACATTATGTTCTGTGGCCCAGATCTGGGGACCCTGGGCCATTTTTAAGGATGAGCACAGACTCAATCCCTGATTTTATTTAAAGTTTATTTAAAGCTATTTATTTACATTAAATTTATTTTGAGTAACACGTATGATATGGTGCTCTTCTGCAAGCTAAGTACTCATGTAGTGTTTCTTAAACGCTTTGAATGGCCGTTAATGCACCATGTCTGTCATGATGTATGCGTGTAAAGCTCTCAGCCATGTCCAGTACTTAAGTGAATATGAATTTGAGAACTCTTTTGTTAGCAGAGTGGTCTTAAATGACTCACTCTGGAGAGCGATTTAACCATTTACCCATACTGCCTGAGGGCCTTTTGTTAAGGGTAGGGATGACTACAGTTAGTCTTTTTCTTAACAAATTTGACTTAATCATCACAAGACAAGGTCGGCCACAGTCATTTAACTTAATGGCTATATTGCTACACAGCTCACAATACAGGCCGTGAATTCCTGAAAGTGAGGTATCTGTCTGGCAGGGTGTGTTGTAGCGGCACTTGTGTGCCGTAAAGAATTTTCCAGAACGGCACCGGGGCAGGCGGCCGTTCGCTGAGCGTGCCGAAACGTGAAGACTAACAGGGCAGCCGCCGTCCGCGTCACGTGATGCTGTCTGCTGCCTCAGAACCACCGAGGATGAAGGTCATACACTGTCCAGGATGGCTGTTTGGGGGCGGGGGCGCTCTCGATGGGAACAGGCTGACCTTCAAGGGCTCGGAGCAGTGTGTTCTCCATCAGCAAGCCCTGCGACAGCATGGCGGATTCCAGCCATTCCTGCCCTGATTCATTGTGTGCTACACTAACATTAAGCGTACTCCCATCGCTGCCAAAGTCCCCTTACCGCACACCGACTGCCCCCCTTCTGGTGTCCACCCACCTCCGCTCCTCTGCTGCTGCCATACTGTGGTTCTCCTCTCGGCTCTCTGTCCTGCATTTGGGGGGGTGTTGTTTAATTAATTATTATTTACATGCTTATAATGACCTTCTGGGTAAACAAATCGTCCTTCGTGGCTTGGAAAATAGAGTTTGATTATTTGACCCCTTGTCAGGGAAACAGGAAGAGGGAAAATAAATGGGATTGTCTGCATGTTAGCCTGGCCCTTCTTAAAGGGGCTCCCTCTGAATGCATGTCAGGATAAGGAATCGTCCTGGTTTGTTAAGGGATTGTCTTACAAAATATGGTAAAAGCAGCACAGGTTTTATTTTTATCTGAGCGGGACGTGTCAACAGGCAATAGGCCTTTTGGTTGTGAGTTTGAGCTTTCAGTAATCAGCCGAAAATCTGTCACATCCAGACCCTCAGAAATCAGTTTTATCTGTCATGGAGTTGGCAGTGTCTGTTGTTGGCAGTGATGAGTGGCATTAAAAATGTAGTAAGGACATCAGTGTACTTACCATGTTGCCTTTTTCTGTTTATCTCTCTTTTTTCTCACAGAGTCCTCTTGCATGGAGAAGCTGCTCTCAAAAGACTGGAAGGAAAAAATGGAACGATTCAACACGACTGAGCTCCTAGGAGATGTCAAAGGTCAGCTTGCGTGATGCAGTCTGAGAGACCACTGTGTGGCAGAGGAATCTGTCACATCACTTGACTGCCTCATTTTTTATGTTATTTATTTGGCATGGTGTTTCCCAAACCAGTCGTCAGGGCACATTGGATGGATCCACGTTTTTGCTTTACCCCAGTTCCCAGCACACCTGTGATGTATTTAGAGCTCCTGATTGCTCGGGTCAGGTGTTCTGGGAACGGGGATAAAACAAAAATGTGGATTTGTCCTGTGTGCCCTGAGTACTGGTTTGGGAAAAACTGACTTAGCAGATGCTTTTATTCAAAGCGATGGTACAAATGATGGTACAAATGGTACAAGGGGGTCTCCTTGAGGACTGGTCTATATCACTAGCAGGGAGGAGGGCCCATGACCCATAAGCCCCGCCTTCTCTGACCTAGGCTGCGGGTCAAACCCAAGGCCAAGCTGGGTGGGCCACTGGGAGAAACCTGGGAGAAGAAAGAGCCATATACCACTGTCACATTTATATTTATATAAGTGCATTTCACAGATTCTTAGATATATAAGTTAATTAATTATTACTTAAGAAGCTATTTACAGTTTATTTACATGACTGCAGACTGCCTTACTGTTAATTAATGCAGTTCTGGTTGATCTGAAATACACCTTTAAGTATTATGGTGAATGGAATCTCTCTTTGTATGATGTTTTTCCATGATCTAAAGAAATAATATTTGGGATATTAATATGACAGTCACCCACTATGGAAAAGCAGTTGGGGACAGATGGATGGTATAGCAATATTATTTATTATTGCCAGGCCTTGAGTTTAATGTACTTAACATAAATTTAGGCTGTCATGGCTCTCAAAACAGGCCGAGGGCTTCCACTGTCTCATCACAAACTCACGTGAAAGGGCTCTTTCAATCGCAGGGTGTCAGCTCCCGCGATAAGCCATGGCGAGGATGCTGAGCCAGGTAGGTCCATAAATGATCAGGATTTACTGGTCTCCCTATACTGGTTCCCCAGGAAGCCGCACATATAAATACTTTTCATATCACACGGTGAGCCGCCATGAGGATTTTAATTAGCACGCCGTTACATGTGACGGTAGCCGCCTCAAAGGGCCCCTTTGTGCTCCCCCTGCACAAACGCCTCTCTCCGTGTTTGATGTCGGCCCCACGTAAATACTGGCAATTAAAAAGAAGCTCGGGGTTGGAGGAGCCCAAGGTCCCCTTAATTAAAACGCAAACAAAGGCACCACGCTGGGAGCAGCGTATGATTAAGATCTAAAGTGTTATGATAAATCAGAGGCCGCCTTAATTGTTGGGTTAAAATCAATACAAAAGCCAGGCGTGCCTTTAGGTTTAAATGAATGGGATGAAGTAGCAGATAAAGGCTGACATCTTGATAAAAAAGCAGGCCCACCGGCGATTTGGCCTTGCCGGCTGTTTTGAAGACTGAACGCATTGAATGTGAATCCGGCAGCATTGTAACATCCTACCTGTGGCGCTCCTCTCTTTAGCAGCTACAAAGGACAGCTTTTCATATTGACTCATAAGTGAAATCTAAAAATCTCCCTGTGGCAACAAGTGAAGCATATTTTTTCCCCCTGTGCAGCTTTGTTATTGGTGGCATACAGTAACCAGGATATGTTTTTCACAGACCTCAGGTGGCTCTATACATTACTATACAAATGCCACAAAAAATCTTTTGTGTGTTTTTTTTGACATTAACGTCATGAACTTTACACAAATTCATCATAATATTTGAAACATTTTTTTATTTGTAGAAAGAGCTGGGATCCGGACATTTGTGATTAAAATTAATTGCAACTACAGAATTTGAATATTATACTTGATACTACACATAGAATGATGTGCTCAGCCTTAAATTTAAACATGAAATCAGTAGTACAGATAAGGTACAGCTACTGTATAGCTGGTGGATCATCACATGACAATCACACAGGTGAGTGTGTATGTCCAGACCTGCGCTTGGCTGTCAGTCTGGAGGCCTGGCCTGATGGGAGCGATCAGCTCAGTGACCAACCCACCAGGACAGCACAGAGAGCACAGCGGCATCTCGCCTAGCACCCACATCGAGATGCAACCTGACCAACATCGCGCAAACTCTGCCGCCACATCGAGATGTACCATCGCGCTCACTCTGCCGCCACATCGAGATGTAACCTGACCAACATCGCGCGCACCCTGCCGCCACATCGAGATGCAACCTGACCAACATCGCGCACACCCTGCCACCACATCGAGATGTAACCTGACCAACATCGCGTACACTCTGCCGCCACATCAAGATGTAACCTGACCAACATCGTGCGCACTTTGCCGCTACATTGAGATGTAACCATGCCAGCATTGCGCGCACTCTGCCACCACATTGAGATGTAACCTGACCAACGTCGCGCGCACTCTGCCGCCACATTGAGATGTAACCACGCCGTCATTGCGCGCACTCTGTTGCATATCTAGGTGTAACCAGATCGACATTACCTTGAAAAGGACATTGCTGCCTTGGAAAGGGTGCAACGTAGGGCTGCAAGAATGATTCCTGGTCTTAGACAAATGTCTTATGAGGAGAGGTTAGCTGAGCTGAATCTGTTTAGCCTTGAGGCTATACCTGATCCAGGTATATAAGATTCTAACAGGTCTGGATGATCTTCAGCCAAATGGCTATTTCAATATTAGTTTAAATACTAGAACTCGTGGCCATAAGTGGAAATTAGCAGGAGAACAT
>JAODKC010000009.1:24102334-24125177 GCA_026777985.1 Mormyrops attenuatus | reverse complement strand
ATTCAGTCCGTATGTCACCCAGGTTTGGCCCCCATATTGTCATAGGAAGCTGTGTTAAATTTATCTCGGTTTCAGGACTGAGAATCAGAACAGTGTGGTCCCATTGGCTGAATTTGCTTTCTAGGTGGGTGATACAACAATGTGTCTGTATCCCAGCGATTATTCATTTTGATTAACAGCAACACCCTCCTTCAGGTTCTGAGAGCACGAGCCATCTGGAGAATTTTTTGGGTTAGCTGCACCTCACGGTCCTCCATGTCCATGCTTTTAGACCAGCATAGTGTCATTGTCATCTCGGGGTTGCTACCTTCTCACAAAGAACATCAGAGAGGACAAGAGCTCCATTTACTTCACAAAATGTTGTTTGCCCTGCTGGCCTCCAGAGACCAGGTCCGTTCCTCAGACTTTTAAGGTCCACTGACGTCACCAGATTTCTTGCTCAGGGTGTGACTGCTGCGGCCTTCAGGCGTAGTGGATGAGCAACGATGGACGCCCTCTTCGATGTGATGATACAGGATCATCGGGGAGTTTGGGATGGAGCGGGCTGGGATGCATGCCTTTGGCCCGTGTCTGATATCTACTCTCTTGTCATTGGCAGGTCCAGGGTCACATGCCTCCACTCATGATCCCCTTTTTCCCGCACGATCAGCGCACCCTGGCTGCAGCGGCGGCAGCCCAGCAAGGATTCCTTTTCCCTCCTGGAATCACCTATAAGCCAGGTAGCCTCTTACTTTCCTCTCTTCTTTAACTCTGTCATGCTTCAGGGTTTGGTTTCATGCTGAATAGCTGCCATACTGTCTTTTTCCACCCTGACGTCTCATGCCGCTGCATATATATTAAGCACTTTTGCCTACACTTGCAGCGTTTTGGTTCTCTCCCTGCCCCAGCATCCCTTCCTTTAGCAGATCTCCAGGTTGTGGTGTCAGGGGAGCTTTCAGAATCACTGACTGGGTTTGAGCCGGAGGGCAGCTCCAGCCAGGCTGACTGAGCCACACTAGCTAATCTCAGTAGACCTGATGTATTAATATGGCTACTGGTGACAGCATGCAGGTGTAACAGGGTTAAATGTGTTTCTCTGAATTTCCCTGAATTTCCCATTTCTGTGGATCTGAGGTATAGTGGTAGGGGGCAGGAGGTGTGACATGGGTGTGACATGGATCGGTTCCCACATTGGGAACCTTTAACTTTTCGTGTTGTGCTCTTCTGTGCCTCATTGGCGACTGTCCCCCATCAGAGGAGCTATATGCGTTTGGCTCACTCACTGTTGGAATTTCTTTTCTTTCCTTTGAATTCAGCAATAAAAGCAGAGAAATCCAGGGCTGGTTGTGGCATTATGTCACACAACACAGAGCAAGAGCACAAGCGAGAGCAAACACGTCTGTCACAAGGCATACAGGTTTACAGGCTTCCCCGTTTTCTGGTGGCTTGCGTTATTCCCAGGATGGTGTCCACTTGGTCTGTGTGCTGCTACTTTTTTATTTTTTTTTGTGCTGTTACATATATTACATATGTTCAATACACTGACTGGCCAAAAAAAACGTCACCGCTTGAATTTAAATCAGCCGGTACTTAAAAGCCAACAATAGCATCTTTATTAAAGCTTAGCAACGTTATGGAGCGATAAGGTGAAGTCAGCTGAATACCTGAATCTACTGAATGGCCAGGTTATCCCATCAATGGATTTTTTCTAACCTAACGGCATGGGCATATTCCGGGATGATAATGCCAAGATTCAGAGAGCTCGAACTGTTAAAGTGTGGTTTAGGGAGCAAGGAATCATTTTCACCCGTGAATTGGGCAGCACAGAGTTTTGACCTTAACCCCATTGAAAGTCTTTGACATGTGCTGAAGAATACTTTACTGGGTGGTTCAACTCACCTGTCATCAGTACAAGATCTTGACAAGAAATTAATGCAAATCTGAATGAAAAAAAAAATGTTGAGATGCTGTATAAGCACATGGAAACAATGCATTAACGAAACAGTCAAAGTTATTAAAGTGTGCGACTTTTTTTTGGCCAGGCCGTGTATATTACATATTAAACCAGCTGCTCTGTCAATTCACCTGGACACAACAATTCCCGCCCCTGCAGATCTCTGCGAGAAAGGAATCATGCTTTCCAAGTCAGACAGATATTTTTAGTCCAAAGGGATATTTGAGTATGGAAATATACTCAATATATTGTAATGTTTTCAAAATCGGTCCAAATTGTTTCTGCTTGGTGCCACGATCTGCGGGAACGGATGCACAGGCATGGGTGCCGAACGCGCCGTGTGGCAGCCTGGTTACGTGGGCTGCCTGCCCCCTCCCACCCGCCTCACTGCGCCTGTCACAGCACGCCATTGGCCTCTGTAACGGTACGAGCAGAAAGGCTCCTCACGCAAGCATTACAAATCCCAAAACAAATCTGGGGGAAAAATTTTTAAATAATTGCTATAACATGCCTATTGACTCCCTGCCAGGCCCACAGCCCAAAGCGTTGATCCAGATTCCTTATTCTTGAGAGGAATTAGAGAGGTGTCTGTCTTAGCTTTCTGTAATTAAAAATCATAGCAGATTCCTGACCCAGAGTGCTCATCAGAAAAAGGGGAACAAACTATGCCCCCCTCCCATTCTGGAGTTTGCTCACCAAAACAATGTGCACACAGGTGATACCTTAAAGAGCATGGATGTGATGATGTCTAAATTAGAGGAAATACCAGGTATGTACCAAGCCTTTAGTCTTAGTGCTTTGAGAAGCTCACAGAAACCTAGAAGGAGGGCATGGAAGAATGAAAAAAGGGGCGGGGCCAGGAGCCATGGCCACATAGAGTGGTATTGAGTGGCAGCTAAGCTAACGAATGAACGCGAGAGCGAATGCATGCAGAGAGGATGTGGCTGTTTGGTGTGAGGGCCCGGAACACAGCGCCCGATGGGATCCTTCTGCAAGTCATATGTCTGGAAACGTTTGACAAGGCAAATGTTTTAATACAAATAAGAGGGCTTTTATGAAACCTCCGGCAAGGGCCGCCCCATGTGGAGAGCATGCATTATTCATGAGCTCACGGGGGAAAGGGAAGTCAGCGAGGGGGAGCAATGCCTTAAACAATTCATGGCCTTCACAGCCGCACTTTCACACTCGTTATTTTGTGTGCTGGCTGCCCCCCCCCGCTACAGCTAGCTTGTGTATGAAATGGCGCCTCCTGGTGACACGTACAGAAGAGCGGCCAGGCATCTGCTCCTGCGCCGTCAGGTCACGCACCCCCATAGAGCTGAGACGGGGCTGTTCGCCCCTGCCCATGCTGTGCCCAATGGCCTGCCTGCTGCAGTACAAACAAACACATGCAAGGAGATGGCGGCTCGATGGGGCTGCCATGGTCCCAACGGCTATAAACCTAATTTTTGCCCACCCCCCCATCCCCACCCCCCCCCCCAATGACCAGACTATCATAGACCTCCTACTAGGTTAACAGCTACACTGCAGCGTTTTCATACTTAGCCAAGATTATAGCATCTCTGCTGGGCAACTTCACAGCGTCAACTGGGTTTTGAGTTGGATCATCTGATAAAAACAACAAAATCAGTAAATGATAAATAAGTTGAAAATCTGATTAATAATTATGATTGATTTAGCACAAAACAATTCTTTGTCTGCAGTGATTTTTTGAAGTTCAGTTGTAGCAGTTTCCCACCTTGAGTTAGGGATGCTGTGGTATCCTGGGAAGAGAGGCTTGAGGCTTGTCAGTGACTGAGAGCTCCTCTCCCTGCTCACAGAGACACCTGTCCTGAAAGGGGAAATTTGTTTTCAGCCCTTAACAGGAGGGTAGCCCTTGTGATTTTATTTTCTGTGCCTTTTTTCTGCACTTTTATGAAGGTGCAGGAGAAACTGTATTTGATGATTTTTAAAGTCACACTCTTTCTTGTTAAGCTTAGTCTGTAACTAAGAAAACTATTCATGTTTTGACATGGAAAACTTGAAATTATAAGGCAGGGGGTTACAAAGCGGATGTCATGCCTTTATTCTCCAGGTTCACTCATCTCAGGTACACCACAAGATCTCTGTAAACACTGGCTGGCCTCCCGGATCACCAGATCTAGGGATTCAGTCATTCTGAGTTGGACAAAAGTCTCGGGGGCCATGCCCCACCTCATGGAGCAGTGATATTACAGATGTCTTGTCACTGCAGTGCAGCTTTCCAGTTGGTTGAGGTTGCCTTTATTAGACAGTGCTCCCCAGCTGGCAGAGGAAGCAGCCTTTCACGCACTCGCCCGCAGATATCCATCTGTATTCTTAGTGACAGACAGGGACGCACACTCCTATATAAACGCCACTTAACACCGAGAGAACATGTCACACAATATCACGGGATATACATCATTCATCTTATAAAGTGTGGACTTATAAAGGCTTGGACCCTCATAACAAGCTCTCATGCTATAGTCCATCAGCACTGGGAAATGGGTCAGGAGGTGTTTAACGTTGCTCAGCAACTGCTCCTTGGTCTGTGTATATAATAATAATAATAATAATAATAATAATAATACATTTAATTTATATAGCGCTTTTCAGAATTTCAAAGACGCTTGCATAGAAATAAGTAAACAGATAACAAAACAACAAAGAATGTTATGGATAAGGAATGTCACAGGCTTGAGCAAACAAAAAGGTTTTTAACTTGTGTTTGAAATCTGAGACAGAGACTGATAGATGAATATCACAGGGGAGGGAGTCCCAAAGTGGGGGAGCTAAACAGGTAAATGCGCGGTCACCATCGCTATGGAGTTTGGGTGGGATGAGGAGACAACCAGAAGACCAGGACCTAAGAGTGTGGGGAGGCTGGTGGGGGAGAAGCAGTTCAGAAAGATAAGATGGGGTTTGGTGGTTGAGAGCATTGAATGCCAGATTCTCGGGAACAGAGCAGTGAAGGAGATCCAAGCTGCACCCCTCCACAAGCGCAAAAGTGCAGGCTGCAAGCGGAGCTGGTTAGGCGTTTTGGGGGCAGACTGGCGTGCCGTGTTTGCACCTGCCTGGATGCCTGTTGGGCTGCTCATTGTCTCAACCTGTGTGCATTGTTCTCGCCCCTGCCTTCCCACCCCCACAGGTGAGAACTACCCTGTGCAGTTCATCCCGTCGTCAATGGCAGCCGCTGCGTCTGGACTGAACACGCTCCAGCTGCAGGTATGAGGGAGAGCACGGGAGGCTTGAGAGGCGCGGGACCGAGGACACCGTTAACCTCTAGCTGATAACTATACACCAAACTAACTTCACCTTTAAAACCTTTTCTAATAGCCATAACGCCTGCAAAACACGGTATGCCTCTAGAATTCAACTAAATTGTCCTGCAACACAGTATTTCATAAATAATGACAACTGTAACAGCTTATAAACACTGCTGTTTATTTACTTATAGGGATTAAATCACCTGTCAGCTTCCTTGTCTTCCTTATGGTGTTTTGTTAGGTTTAAGCTTAGGGAAGTTATCTGGACACCTGAGATCATTTTTTCACTCATTGGGATATTTGAATGGTGATAGGCAGGATATGAAGGGAGCATGAAGAGGTATGTAGGCAAATTTGAAATGTGTATGAGCCCTTACTCAGAGACAAAAATTTTGCCAGCCAGAAACCAGTACTGGGTGCATCATGAACTTCAAGTGGAAATATCTAATAAAACTGATTATCTCCATTTCTCCTCCCACACATCTTGTTATCGTCATAATTACGGATATTATTAAGCTCTCTGCAAGCATTTGCCTGGTCTTTGTTCAGAAATAGGCGATAAGTATTCCCCGGTTACTGTCATCAAGTTGTATTTACATAACAAATATGCAAAACGGAAACGGGAGGCAAAAGCCTCTGCGCAATTACACTAATGTTATTACTCCCGCCTGCCTGCCTGGGAAATTATCAATGCGGCCTGCGGGTCCTGCAAAGCCGGAAGATGGATAGTGTCTTTCGAAACTGCCCGATTATAAATATTTAAGCTTCTTGGAAACTACTTGAAGAAGAATTCCAAATGCGAGCCGTCGGACTCTTGACTCTCCCTCCTTTTGAAACAAAAGAGGGTAGAAGAGGAGTGAGGGGGGAAATATCCGGGCGGGCCCTCTTTCGTTGGAGGGGCCTGTTTCGTCAACAGCAACGACGAGTTGTCGATAGTGATTAGACATTAAACTCTCCGATAGCTGCAATTGTTGCTAAACAAAGCTGAGTGTTGGCAGTGGAATGCTAGACTTCTGCGTTTTTCTCCTCACCAATACATTTGCACAATTTGTCCTGCAGAGCTTATCGCCATCGGCATTAATGAGTCTTGGCAAGTCCAAGCAGCGCCCATGGCTGATGCCAAGAGGGTCTCCATTACTGTGCGGCCATGCGGAGGTGTGGGAGGGACACGACGTGCCCCTGCGTGTCCGTGGAGGAATGAAAATCTTGCCGCCGGAGTCACGAATTAGGAAGGCTCCCGAAAAACTTGACGTAGGTTAAGGGGTTTGGTTTTTGTCCCTGTGGAGACTAGGTGGGAGGAGGGTGTTAAAAAACCCACTCAATATTTGCCCTCAGCCCTCAGAAGCAGGATGAGTCCTTGTTTGATTAGGCTCCAGGTGCAGTGCAAACCCTGGGCTGGGTTATGAATCTGGGTGATGGATACATTTTCCTTGTTGGGGACATCAGTAATAAAATAATAATCTCTGCCATTGTTACCTGATGTGTGTCAGAAAAGTCAGAAAAGAATATGGAAAAAAGGTAAGAAAAAAAAAAGAGCTTAAATGGAAGTGAAGAGCGGTGACTGATGACTATGTGTGAAGTCTGTGATGCTTGCTGACACGCGTCACCCTTTTGTGAGCCCTGTTCCTGGGTTTATATCAAATCTGCCTCTGCCTTCATTTCATCTCTTGCCAGAAAGAAAAACACATCTTTTCCACTCTGAAGCCACATATATATGTATATATATATTTATGAATTCTATATATATGAATTCTTTTACATCGTGCAGTTCCCTGCGAATGTTTCAAAGAAAATTTGGCCTCTCCTGTCATAATTCTGCAAGTTTCTACAGTTTGGTCCAACTGGCAACTGCATCAGTCAAATATACTGCCCTTTGATAGCAGTCCTTCATAGGATAATTTTAAGATACACTTGTTTTGTGTATGGGCTGCTCACTGTTACTTCACATTGTCAAGATGGGGGATTTGAAAACCACTTGTGCTCCCTGTTTGTGGAGTTAGTATGTTCTCCCTGTGTCACATTGGTTACCTCCAACAGTCTGAAGGCATGGCCTCTCTACCTGTGTTGTATGATGGTGTGCCTAGGATAATTGGTTGGAAGATTGATTACCCACAATGCCTTGCTTGTTTCCATGATAATCTGGAATAGATGCACAAAATTCTCACTTGTACCTTGGAAAAAGAAAGTGAAAATTTTGACCTCACTGCTTGAAGTGACGTTGGACAGGCAGTGTGTTGGAGCTGAGCGTAATTTGCCCGTCATTGTGGGTCCTTGGTGGCTCTTGCCGGCTGTTGCTGGCAGTTCTGCCGCTGAGAGTAATTCCACTCAGCATCTCCCTGACAAATTGTTCCCGGCCCACGAGTCATGAGCAAAAAAAAAAAGAAGACCAGAATGCCTCTCTTCATTAGCTCTCACGCCAGGCTGGGATAAGCCAACCCGGGCGGGAGACGATATCGTCATCTGAAACCCCTCCATCTCCATCGGAATACGCAGCCATGGCCAAATTGTCGGGAAAATTGGCCTGGCTGCTGTACCCAGTGACACCAAACATTATGTCCCAGATTGGGAATAACACATTGTGAATCATTTAATCTAATAAGAGTAAGGCAACGGCGCAGTTCGTTTACAGTCATTAAAAAAAAGTATTTTACGAGGCGGTGTATGTACTCCGATCATGTGACCCATCTTCTTTCGGGATCACTGTGGTCCTCATGTTAGGCTGGCCCATTAAGCACACGAGCGCTATACGAAACGTACACAAAACTTTGGGAAATGTCTGCTTTTAATAATCAGATGGACGTTTTTTTAAGTAAGAGTCACTGGCTAAAGCAGAACATCTGTGCCCCCCACCTCCCCAGCAGTACCATGCCAAGCAGAAGCACATTGAGACCCGCCGGCTGCTAACTCTCGCCGAAATTACTTGACCGAATTGCCAGGCCGCAATTACTGCCCATCATTCTGCGAATGGCAGCTCGTCCGGCTTCAGCGTGATAAACAGATAACGTGGGCACTGGTAGACCCTCTGGAGGGACACTCCGGAAACTGTTTCTGTATGATTGAGGAGGAAGAGGAGGAGGGAGAGAGGAGCTTCAATGAGAGGAAGTCCTCTGCCTCAGACAGGGACCCAAGGTAACCTTACATTGTCATTGTCTGCCATTTCTGTTTTATTTTCTTTCTTTAAACCCCGGATACGTGGGCGTTTGGGGTTTCCACTTTTACTGGCAAACGCAGTACCATGACTTCTGAGCTATAAAGAGATGAAAAGCGACGGAGCAGATGTTTGCATTGCTGGGCAGCGCAAGAGGAAGCGGCAGGTTTCGGCTTCTCTGCAGCCAGGCGGCGGCACGCACCGCCCCCAGCACCGCCGGCAGATCATTTACAGCAAATAATGAAGCGGACAGATGGGTATTTAGGCAGGCAGCTGTACGGATGGTCTGTGCGCGGAGCGAGCTGAGGGACAGATGGACGGAGGCCCAGGTACACGGGAAGGGGAGGCCTCACGCCACACGCATGCTGTCTGGCACGGCAGTGAAGTATGGCTCGGCCACCGGGTCGAGCCAGGACGACTGGCCCGGGTGGAGTGCTCAGCCCAGATGTCTTTCAGGGGGTGCGGTACCTTTCCCCCCTCTGATGACCCAGAATCCATCTGTCTTGAGCAGTGAGCGGCTGGCAGGAGAGCACGCTGTCCGGGGGAAAAGGGTTTTGGGGCGCGGGAGGACGCCAGCAGATGAAACAGACAGGACTGAGCTGGGCAGTACCAGGATAATGAGCTTGATGTACAAGCATGTCTCTTCTGGCATCTGGGCCTGCCTGTGGCAAGAGTGGGATGGCTCCGCAGAAAAAAAGCAAAACAAAAGAAAAGGTAATGTCAGCATCATGGAGTTAGTGGTGACCTTGGGGGGGTCTCTGACCTCCTCTTCCTTCACCAGGTTAGACCCTGTCTTGTTTGGGTCTGGTGCTAGCCGGACCCACCAGGCCAATCAATACGGTTGAGACTCTGGTTTCCATTGAGGAAGGGGAGGGGGGGTGTGGTGCTGTTATGGCTGGAAGCAGAAAGACCATCCATATGCTCTACCGAATCTGTTGTTGTATTTTGCAATATCTGTCCCCTTGCCCTTCGATGAACAAATAAGATGCTGGAATCACCCTTTTTTTCCTGGGGAATTTGATGTTTGGTTTTCCTACCAGCCTAACACAGAGAGCGGAGCCATCTCCGCGGTGATATGACGAAGGGTTAGGGGCTTCCGGAGACGGCCCGCTTTCAACGCACATGGAGTTCCTCCTGAGTTGCCAGCTAAACATCTGTCAGACCACATAACAGTGAGGCGCCCTTTGAACAAAATGCGCTCCCCGATGAATAAAAAAACACTCCCCAAGGTGCCGTCTTCCCGAGGGCCTCTGCATTTATTTTACAGCACTGACTGTATGCTGCTTACCCCAGCAGCAATATGTTTGAAAAATTGCACATGAAAATTTGATCTCTTCAGCGCATCATGTGCTGCCTGTCTCATTGAGCGAAATGTCCTGGGAGCATGTTGTGATTGGAGGGCGTAATTCCAGAAGAACGTCATCAGACACAGAATACTGAACTTTCCAGTTTTACCTTTGCTACCTCCAGAGGGGTTGTTTTTAATTAGCAGAGGCTAACGGGCTGACCTGAGACCAAGCCCTGCGATGATCACATGGCTAGGAGCAGGATGGAGGGGCTGGGCTCACCGTGATAGCGGTGGTCTTGTGTGTGTGGATTATGTTTATATTACATTGTGGGAACCAAATGTCCCCCACAATGTAATAAAAACCTGTTATTTTGATGTCGTGGGGACCATTTTCCCGGTCCCCACAAAGATCTGTAAATTCAAAACAAAAATGTCAAACGTCTCGAATTTTGTTTGGTTAAGCAGGGTTAATGTTACGGCTGAGTAGGGGCTACGATTAGAGTTTTCCCCATAGAAATGAATGGAGAGACATAAATATAAATGTATGTGTGTATGTGTGTGTGTGTGTGTGTGTGTTGAGGGTGGGGGTCTGCTGCAGATTTGACAAGAGAACACTCCTGTTTTCTTGAGTTTTTCTGCCTAGCTGAGCATTGCCATAGCAAGTCATTTAGTGCTGAAGTAGACAGCGGGGGTACCACTGCACCTGATTTTTGTGCCTAAAACAGAATGAAATTAGAGAAGTGACCATTCTTCTGGTATGGGTCTATAGGGCACCAGCACCGCATGCATACGAGTAGTGAGGGAGGAGACTGAGTTTTAGAGTAGCCACGTGTGCTTTGTGTGATTTGTGTGGCTGTCTGTGTCTGTATTTGTGTCTAGGTGTTTGTATGTGTGTGTGCGCCCGTGTGCATAGAGTGAAGTTTAGCTTTAGCTGTGTCGGTATCACTGCGTCTTTGTCCAGTGATAGCTTTTGGTTGGTGACCCTGTGATACGACTGAAAGAGCTCAGTCCCCAGGGATCCAGTGGGGGGGGAGGTCATTTGAACCAGGTCAAAAGGGAAGGTGACTTTTCGCTTGCTCACATGATTTATTTCAGAAAAAAGGGTTAGTTAAATCATAGCCTGTAGTTAAAAGCCTGCAATTCGGATGTTTATGTGGTTCTTCAGACTAGAAAATACGCACATATACACTCACTGGGAAAGCCTCTCCTTTCAGGTTTCAAGTCTCATTTGAGTTCCGTTCTTCTTTGAACTCCTTTGCGCTTTGTGCAGCACCTCTGTAATGTGTCCTTGTTCAAAATGGTTGAATTTCAGCCTATCAGACAAGGAAGAGAGGGAGAGGCCTTTTGGACAGGAGACACAGAGCTCAGCATGTCCTTGTTCTCATTTAGCTAGCTCACCTTCAGCATTATTGTGATTACCTCTGTTTGCAGAGGCCTTAAACAATGGTGGAGCACAGAGTGGGGTTCCTTCTGAGGTAGGTTGATGGTCTGTGGGGGGGGGGGGGGGGGTGGAGTTCAGTTGCTGTGAAGCTGGCAGACATCATCCAGTAAGGATCTACAGGTATTCCAAGGCTCATAAACTTAAACTTATTCATTATGATCATGAATGTATACTGTAGTTCCTCTGTGGTCACCTCCCCCAGCTGAGCTCTGGTGGCACAACTGAATTGTAGCTGCAGTGCCATAGCAACGGCCTTTGCATTGCTGCATCTCTGCTTGGGACAGTAATGAACATTGGATGGTGCTAGAGTAAGGAACATTGCATGGCTGGACAGTAAGGAATGTTGGATGCTGACACATTAAAGAAAACTGCATGATGGACAGTAAGGAATACCGTATGATGGGAGAGTAAGTAACACTGCATGATGAACAGAAAGGAATACCGTATGATGGGAGAGTAAGGAACACTGTGAGGCAGAACAGTAAGGAGCTCTGTGTGGCTAACTTCTTGTGCATAATAACACTGTCTTTCCTTTTTTGCGGCCGGCTGTAATGAGCCACTGAAGCTAAGTGATTCTTCCTAAGCTGTGACCCATTAACTATTCATCACAAAAGACTGGCTCACAGTCTCTAATTTGGACCGAAGCTCATTTATTCAGTTTTTCCGGAACAATAAAGTTCTCCCCACACAAGGTCAGCCTTCTCACCCATCCACAGCAACTTCAACAAACATCTGTCCAACAGACTAGCCCTCACAAGTAGCTTGGAGGAACGTAAGGATGTTTTTGCATGCTCACACGTAACCCTCAAATGCTTCCCTTTTCCACACTCACAAAAGATTTCTGCACTTTTCGAATTTCTACAAGCAATTCCCCCTTATTTTTGCCTGCTCGTCCCATAACAAATGGGCATCTGTATGATCTCAGAGGCCCTCAGTTATCGCTGTGGGAACCTAATCGGCCTGTTGTTTCCACTGCTGATGGGTCTTAGGTCGCTCCAGGTCTCTCACAAGAATGGTGCTTTTGTGCAGTCCTAATGGGAGGGAGATAAAGTTTCGCAGAGCAGAAATGCATGTTTACATCATGGGACTGCTGTTCACAAAACACCATCTCGGGGACAGCAAAGTGCGGTCTGCTGATTCTTCCCTCCCCACCCCTGCTGCGATAAGGATGACGTTTTGTGTTGTTGCATTAAAAACTTATCGAATTGAGTTATAAAATCCAAAAGCAGAAAGAACAAGTCAGGATAAATATAAATCTTACACAATTGCAGCATACATTACCCTGATAGAAAAGATAATAAAAACCTCACTGAAAAAAAACACATTGTTTAGCATATAAAACTCTAATTTGTTGTTTGTTGTTATACTGGATTTGCCTGGCTGTCCACGTTAAGTGAGATTCTTACTAAAAATAACTGCTCTGTCCAGTTGACTAACCTACTAAAAGTAGTTAAGTAGAGAGGACACTCACTAAGCAGACAACGGGCATATTGTGCAGACATTTTATAAAATGCAGTATTTGGAGCCTAGTCACAGAAAATGACATGAATGACAGCTCACAGATTCTACTGCCTGCTACTTCCCAAGTAGGAGGAAAATCCTTCTTAACCACTTTTCAGCTTGCCAATAAATAACCACCAAAAGCTTTAAGAGGTACAGCCAGTCTAGGGGACACTTCTCCCTCCCAGAGGTGGCAGGAAAAAGCGAAACACCATCGTACTTTTTTATAATCCACCTTGAAAATTAACCACCCTGGGTAACATTGTACTGGGCTATAAAAACAACTAGTACTAACAGATAAGTTGGGAGGGGGTAACAGTACTCTAGTCTTTTTATCTCCTGTACAAAAGAATATTGGTTGATTCTGTTGTTCAGGTGTGCTTATGCCAATTCATAAATCAAAAGCTTGAGATGAGAAGTAGAACATTCAGCTTCCGCTCGTTTATGTTTCAAGTCTTTATACGTTGCCTTCACTGCAGCTTGATTAATGCTGTCTGGACTCTTGACAGCAGTACTGTCTTGTAACTGTAAAGTAATAATGCTGAGCATACATTACATACACACTTTTAGCTTTTATGTAAATGTTAAATACTATGTGTTCTGTTGCCCATATTGAAGATCTCCCATTTGTGCTTTTTAGTGACACAGCAAACTAGCAATGTCTTAATGCTAACTCTCCATTGTTTTCCTTACTTACAGCAGTTGTACGCTGCCCAGCTGGCCAACATGCAAGTCTCCCCAGGAGCCAAGATGCCATCACTCCCACAGCCTCCCAACTCGTCGGGGCCTGTCTCGCCCACTGGCCTGAAAAGTGAGAAAAGGTCCTCTAGTCCTATAATACAAGTCAAGGTACGTTAATAACACCATATCAGGAAAGTTCACTCCATTCCACATGCAGTTATGGTCTAACTCTTCTAACTCTGCTTATATCCATCTCAATCATCTTTGGACAAGATTCCCCTCTAGTCAAGAGTATATGGGCAGTTTTACTATAATGTTACATAACAGGACTGCAATGTTCAAAACACAAAAAAAATGTTAACTGTCTCTTTAGGTCTTGATAATGTGAGATGCATTTATAGATAGTCACGTGAATGGGGTTAAATAAAACAGGAAGTCAAGAAACCAATAGGGGGAAGTGATGGGGCCACATTGTCTATAATATACAGTGATTCCTTCGTACTCTACGATACTAGCCACATTTCAAACAGGCCCATGCAGCACCAGCACGGAAACGGTGGGTGGGTCACATAATTTGCTAAGGGGGCTGAGGGCGAATCTGACACTTTTTAGTATTGTTTGTAATGCTGCTATGTACAGGGGACAAAACATTCCATTTAACCGCCTACTGTATATGCCTAAAAATCATTTCAAGTGTAATTCATGTGTGGACCAAACAATAACGCTTGATTGGTTGTTGGCGCACTGTCTCGCGCTTGTGCAGCTCCTCTATGTTTGCCACATGCACGGCGGGCATCTTAGTCTCTGTCAGATTCATTTAGACCAACAATTTGCAATATTCAAGCTTCTTATTCTACCGCTTCTGTGAAAACGGATCGAAATAGAAAACCATAAGTTACGTTTATGCTTATATAGCCTTATGTGTGTTTGTAATTTCCATCCCCAAGTTCTATTTAAAAGACAATTACAGGTATTATTGACTATATGGTCATAGGAATAACTTTAAGTTTAAAGGCACTGTAATGAAAGCCGATTAAGAATGAAAAAGCGGTTCAGAAGCTTATTATGACAATAAACCTATGTTTTTACACAAAATACAACATCAATGCTCACTTGATGCTGGTAAAATGCAGTAAGAGACGTAATGTATATATTAATTATTGCCCGGTAAACCAGGTACAGTAATGTAACCGGCTTACATCCCGCTGGCACGAATCACACGTTTCTGAAAAGAAAGACCGCGAAATACGTGAAGGTATCAGTAAACCACTTATGGTTAATATGTTTTTTTGAGTACATTACCTTGCAGAAATTTCTTCTTTATGGCTTTATTCAATTATGTACTCTTGTCGCCCCCTGATATACGATGAACAGGTATCTTTGGTTTTTTGTTTTTTTTTTTATTTGCTGTGCTCATGGTCAGTCCAGGCCGGGGGCACTCGATTGGAAGAAGTACTTGTTAAGCCGACTCCAGCATCCCTGTCAGCAGTGTAATTCATTGCAATTCATAAGTTGCCTCCTTTTTAGTTCCTCTAGACGGAGAATCCCATCCTCTTCCCCATCCTCACAGTTCCCGGTGTGGTGCCCTGGGGAACACACACTTCATATACCATCAGGATTAATAACGCCTTGCTGCACTGCACTTGCCCAATTCTGATGAGAAGCCACAAACCGGTCAAGTGGAAACACACCTCATACACACACAGACGGCCTACTGCTGAATGACCAAAAGAGCTCTCCTCATGCCAGACGTGTCATTCCAACTGAAATCACTTAATAACTTCTATGATGAAACAGAATTCTTGCAATTCCATGTTTTTCTTTAGCCTTTTTTTTTTGCTTTTCTTTTCTTTTCATTGATTTTCTGCAGAATATCCACCATCCTGTAATATACATCTATTTTAAACCTTTAAAATGCTGCAACTATATTTACCAACTATAAAGTAATTTAAGTGATAGGTTAATATGTTTAATTAGCGATGAACAAGTAATTAGATGGGTTTGTTTATATTGTATTACATTGACTTGTTAAAAACACATTGTCACATAATCGGGGAAACAGATAAAGTGGCATCTGGTTTAAACAAAGAAGCAATTGCATTTTTGGGCTGTGCGCAGCATGCCGGTGTAGGTGAGCACGCAGCAGCGCTGTGAGAGTGTAATTAGCCTGCTGAATGCTGTCTGCAGGCCACATTGTCTGGCCTGGAAGGTGTGGGACCACTGCAACAGGAGGCAGGCTGTCATGGTAATTACCTTCATTCATGTCTGCCCTCCAATCCCTGCAGGACGAGGGAACGCAGCCCCTAAACCTCTCCTCCAGGCCCAAGACAGCCGAGTCACTCAAGTCACCGATGTCCCCAACGCACCACCTGTTTGCAGGCAGCAAAGGCAGCCCCACCAGCCTCTCGGCTAAGAGCGGCATCCCCAGCCCCATTGGGGGGACTCTGAGCCGGGGTTCCTCCCTGGGTAAGGGCCTGACTCACACATAGATACACACAGACTCATTGATGCACACATCTTGGGGTGTATTAATCAGATCCGCTCTTAATGCCACACAAAATGCTTGCACCTATGCACACACACCTCCACGTGCACCGTCTACATGACTTAGACGTGTTTAGTTATTGGAAGCTGTAGCCCTTTTCACTAACTAATTTGGGATACTCAGAGCACTCTCTGATCCCTCAACCACGACGGGCTGAAAACCTTTAAGCTCTACTGGGATTTAGCGGCGTTTCTTCCAATGAGTCACACTCTCACGCAGTGTCCTGATGACAGATTTGCGATGTAGAGCCTGCATGTCCCCTCCTATTATATCATTAAACCTTTTGTGTTGATTTCATCATCTGTGATTTATGTGCACATTTTATTCATATAATGCCAGTTAAAGACACCCTGTGTTTTTCCGCCGCGTTTAGGCATTTTATGCAGCCGCTAGGGTCTGTTTATGTGACAATATCTTACCCTAGAAAAAGAGTGAGTGACTAAGTTAGTCTACATTCGTGCATTTCTTCATGCCTTTCAGAAAGAGGAACATGTTGGACTTCATTCTATCTCTCTGTTTTAATCTGTCACCTGGCTGCACCTCTGTCTGATCTGATAGTACGTGTCAGACGTGTTTCTTCATGTTATTATTATTTTTTTTTAATAATAAAAAAATCCACCATATAGCTAAGCCAAAAAAAACATATTGCAAAAAAAAAAACTCCCCCAAGAAGGGTGAACGGATGGAGTGGCTGAATCAAAATACATGAGTCTCCTCACCCGCAGATATCCTGTCCAGCCTAAACTCCACGGCACTGTTTGCGGACCAGGATGCTGTGATGAAGGCCATCCAAGAGGCCCGCAAGATCCGGGAGCAGATCCAGAGGGAGCAATTGCAGCAGCACCCCCAGGGCATAGATGGCAAGCTTTCGGGCCTCGGCGTGGGACTCAACAATGGCAGGGGGGACAAGGTGTGTTGCCTGTGCCATGCTCTCAGTTATTCCTTCGTTTACGGCTTCACTCTCCTATGACACCTTTGCAGGGGCACAGTGCAAGTGCTGATTTATTCATGCTGCATTTAAAAGAAGGTCTCTTCCTCCTTAGGGTGTTCAGCCTCTTGCATTTTATATATATATAGCTCAAGACACGGGGAAACAAAAACGCCACATGTTTTCTCACAGGGTGCACACTCCGCTGCACTGTCACCTCACTCACACTGTCGTCACAGCCCTGTTTTCTCGCAGAGACCGTGTTTGGTGATTGTGAGGGGCACTTATTAAACACCCCCCCCAGCTCCACTGAGGTTTGTTCCAGCACCCGGTATCGGAAGGGTGTGTTGAGTGCCCGTGAAGTGACTCTGATTGATACCTGGGGGGCAAAAGAGGACGTGGCCAGGAATCATGGCGTTGAGCGAGTCGATTTGCGAAGTCCCTGCCTAATTAAATGACTTTTTTTCGGGGTGTCCCTGTGCGGGATGTGTCCGCTTTGTACCCACAGCTCTTAAGCTCATGGGGGGTTCACTTAAAAATATCTTCAATCGATCAGTCAATCATGGAGTTGAAAACAAAAAATAAATAAATATATTTCATCACCCTTCCGAATGGTGCCACTTGGCCAGTTGGCTGTAGGGAGCAGGCATGAGCCGGGAGAACAGGGCATTAATATTTCAGCACCTGATGCTTTTAACTAGCTTACTCAAGTGGGTCATATACTCTGTGGGTGTGTGTGTCTGTCCGTCTGTCTGTGTGTGCCTGTGTGTCTGTGTGTGCATGGATTATGTTTATATCACATTGTGGGGACCAAATTTTCCACACAATGTGATAAAAACCTGTTATTTTGACTATTGTGGGTAGCATTTTTCAGCTTCCCACAAAGATCTGTGAATCCAATCAAAAAACTAAAAATGCCAGAAGTCTCATATTTCGTTTGGTTACTTATGGTTCAGGTTAGGGCTTGCTGGGGGTTAAGGTCGCCATGTTGGGATTAGATTTTTCCCCACAGAAATGAATGGAGAGTCCCCACAAAGATATAATTACGAACCCTCGTGTGTGTGTGTGTGTGTGTGTGTGTGTGTGTGTGCGCGTGTGTGTGTGTGTGTGTGTATACAGACATATATATGCAGGAGCAACTATTTTGGATTGGTTTTTAATTTGCTATCAGGGATTCAGTGTTCTTCAGAAATGCATCACTTTACCTTTCAGAACATAAATACCCAACTGAAGTGTGTCACATCGAGTGCTAGACCTTCCTCAGAGTGATTTGTGCAGCCAAAAAGCATTGGGCAATTCTGCAGATTTGGGAGTATTGTATCACTTCAACACTTAACAAACATAAGACAATTTTTGGAGTAATTTGATAAGTTAATGAAATTGTTCACCTGGATAGTTTTGGCAAGCGGGATCAAATCATTTGTGGGTGGCTCAATACTGCCCCACACCCTCAGCTGCCATTCCTGGATTTGGAATCCAAAAGTTACTGTGCTGGGTGAGGCTATGGTCAGCTTGGCATGACAGGACATGTCGGGGTATGTCGGAAAGCTGGAAACAATGACCCAAAAGGAGCCGCTTTGGCGGCCTCTGCATGTTTCTCTCTTTTGATTTGCATTGCCATGGAGCAGGTAACACTAGTCTTTCACTGTATGTCAAGCGATTCGTGTCGCAGGAGACTTTTGTTTCCTTTTTGTTTTGAAACACGAAAATGATCTCAAATCACACGATTACCGTGACATGGTGATGAACTATGATGTAAGACCAAAACCTGTCTGCAAAAGCTTTAGTGAAAGACATTTCAGAGCAAACCAGGTGGGCTTCACGATGGCTAAGGAAGGTAGCGAAATTTAACATAATGTCACGGTATATTTATTACTAAGACACTCAAATCGAGTTGCTTAAATTGCTTTTAAACATATCACTTAAATTACTTTGTAGTTGGTAAATTAAGTTGTGTATTGATAACCTGACCAACCCAGCTTTAGATGAATATCTTCTTTTAGCTACTGGAACTACATTCCCATAAGAGCTCCTACTTTAGAAAGTTTTAGAATATGGATGTTTCAGGAATCTTGTCACCTGCTGGATTCTTTCCACAGACTGACACCATTCTGTGGTTTTGGAGCCTTTATCATTGACATTTTTTTTTGTAATTTAGCAAATGTTTTTGTCCAAAGTTATTGGGGATAACCTGTGATATTATACTGCCAACCACAGTATTTAAACTGGTGATTAGAGGCACAAAGTCCTAACCCTCTGAGCCACACACTACCCCTGTGTATGGACACCATGATAGGTCATCACCATGAAAGGTCACAGAGGATTCCAGAAAGGCAGCATAAATGGGATTAATCATTGGCATGGGGCACTGGTGAGAGAATTAATTACTGATTTGACCTGGAGAGTGGGGCTAAATTGCTGCTTAAGGATGTACTGATTTGTCTTATTTTTATTTCACCTGAGGCCTGTATAACAAAGCAGGATTACTTGCTTAGTCAGATAACATGCTGGATTTAACTATATATTTGTTCACTTACATTTAACCCAAACTACCTTAAATTCAATCAGTTATCTGACTCAGCAAGAAATTCAGCTTTGTGATACAGGCCCCTGTTGTATGACATCATTCATCTGTTTCCCTGTTATACATATAAATGACACGTATACATATTATGCCTCCTGAGGATAGGACTCCAGGACTGAGAGTATGAATCCTGGCCTTGTCTCTGTGTATGTGCAGTTCTCACAATTATTAAAGACCATAGTATCATTTATCAATAAACTTGCACGCGGTATGAAGAAATTAAGACAATAGTTTTCCGATTTATTATCACTGCATAAAAGTTCTCTTGCACACTTCATCTCACCAGCTTTGTTTCTGTTTGCATTTTTGCTGTTCTTAATCCAAAAGAGAGAGATCTCTCTCAGAGCTTGTGTGTGAGGGGCGGGGCACAGGGCAGCTGCCTCGCTCTCGCTCGCTCTCTCATGCGCAGCAACGTGTGCTGCACACATAGATGCCCTGCTTTTAGTGACAATCGTTCTGAAATTCACAGTTTCAGTTTCAGATCACAGATTTAGTGATTTGCACAAACTAAGGTTTTTACCATAAAATTACCATCAAAGAAAAAGTCCTGCATTCAGTTTTTCCCTTAAGAGTGAACATTGCTTATTACATTTGTTTTACATTTACATTATTACAAATTTAGTCTATAATGGCAAATTATTCAAAACATTGCTGTTTCTTTTGCTCTAAAAATTTATTTTGCGTTTCTATAATCACATCATAATTTATAATAGTGACTTGTTCAAAACGATGTTGTTGCAGTTTGCAACTCAAGAATGTTAATTTATGAACAGTACGTATGAGAAAATGAAGCAATATTAATTCTGTTCTTAATTTGTTTCTTTTTCTCTTAAATAAAAAGTACTGTCAAAGTACTGGATCGATAGGTGGTAACGGTAAGAGTAGCAGTACCATTAAAATCTGAATGATACCCATCCATAGTCCAGGGGTCTTGGGATGAGTTTCAGGATTCCTCTGACCCTGACTAGATAAATGATTGGAAGATAGATAGATAGATAGATAGATAGATAGATAGAAGGATGGATGGATGGATGGATGGATGGATATAGATAAATAAAGCAGCAGTGTGAATCATTACTTAGGCTTACTATGTATTGTTCCTGTCTCGTTCTGGGCCCTGATCTTCTGGCCTGGGGATTCGGCAGAATAATCACTGCTATAAACTTCAGATGAATATAAGATCCATTGCAGCTGGTCTGGCGATCACTTTTAGCTTGTACAGAACATTCCGGTGGAGGCTTTGCTTGGATTGACTATTACTCCCCTGGTGTCTGTCCAGTCAGAATCAAAGGGTAAAGCCCTTAAATATTAACCTATCGATCTGTCCCCCTTTAACCCTGTGTTGACCTTATTAGCGGCCCATCCATGCGATCAGCCGCTTGGACCAGGCAGGCGGTCTAGGGAAGCCGTAGAAAGGAAAAAAAATAAATAACGGAAACCAGGTTTCCATGGCTGTGGACATGGTGGTGACTCACCTCCCTCTGCGGTGCATGAGAGGGGGCCCCTATACGCGCCAGACCCTCATGAAAACCTGGGTATAATCTAGTCTGGTCTTTAGCCCTGAAAGCAATTATCTGCTCTTTCAGTACCGCTGTGCTTGAAATGGCCAAGCTACGCTCTTTAGCCACAGCGTAAACCCTGGCATGCGTCGTGCTCCGCCTGTCCAAATATGATTATAGTGTGCTCTCAGACAGCGCACCACAGCCAGCCAGTGGCATTGTTCAGCTCGCTTACATTCATCCCTCTCCAATTGTCTGCATTTGCCAAATGCGTAAAAATAGCTGCTGCAGCTGTGTGGGGGGTCCCTGCATGCGTGTGTGTGTGTGTGTGTGCGTGTGCATGTGTGTGCACGCGTGTGCACGCGCGGGTGGATTATGTTTATATTTTATGGTGTGTGCACGTGTGTGTGAATGTGTGTGTGCATTCCGTGTGCTGGACCGGGGCTCTAAATTGATGCCGGTGATCTTTGAAGTTTCATCCCTTGGTCTGTTGAGTGGGCCGAACAAGCTGTGGATTTATCTGCTGTCAGCATGTAAAATCACAAATTAGCAAAGCAGTGCAGCGGGTCAGAATGGGTCACAGTGGGTCTGAGCTGGTCCTGTCGCTCCTGTAGGGTTTACATGTGTGTGCATGTCTGCTAAATGTGTATATATATATATATATTTGTTTGTGTGCCTGCGTACCTGTGTTTCTCACTGTCTGCATGTGTGCATATAAAAGAGAGTGTCTGCGGGTGTGTGTGGGTGAGAGAGAGAGAGAGAGAGAGAGATGCAACCGCAACATTTCATTTCCATGATAGAATCCCCAGAAGTGGCCGGGAAAGTTTTACTGCTTCCGTCAAGCATCCCGGGACTCCGAGGCAAAGCCAGGCGCCTTGTGTGTCCCCTCCCCCAACATTATCAGCACAGAGGAGACGGCAGTCACGTTTAACTGTTCCTGGCGGGGCGCAGTGAACAGCTCGGGGTCATTTACAACTTGCCCCCATAAAGAGCCCAGTCACAGAAGGAACACACCCTCACAGTCAAGCTCAAACTGCAGAGGTAACCACAAAAATGCCTTTTTTAGAACAGATCAGATAAGATTTGTTTTGTTTTGACATGTTCATTTCGTTTAGATTTTTTCCAAATGAATAATACATATGTAACTTAATATTTGGCCTGTTTAAGTTTGGTTAATACAATATACACCGGGTATTATATGGTATTATATGGTGTATAATACTGTGAGCAGCCTGGCTACCAGACTGGCAGTGTGCCCAGAAATGACACACCTAGTGTGTTTGCACGCTCTAAGAGCGTAATTGAAGTAAGCTGTCGGGAGCACATGGCCTTTCACTCGAGCGGGGTCGCAACGGCCCAGATATAGTGGACATGGGGGTGAACTGTGTGGCTGGTGCGTTCACGGCCGCACAGTGGGGGGTGGGGGGTGCTGCAGGGCATGTTAAAAGGGAGCCGACCAATGGGGTGTGCTTATGGTCAAACCCTCAGAACTGCAGCGGCTGGGCATATGGTGATATATAAATAACAGTGGGGGGGGGGAGCAGAGTGCGTTTTCTGCCTTGTCTATATTTGGCAGGGAGTGAACTCCCAGAAGCCTGCCACAGGCCCTCGGAGCTCCCGTGCCCCGCCCCCTGGGCCACATGTGATTCCCCCTCCAGTACTGTGGTCCTTCTGTGGTAGCACACAGCTGTAGCTCCCGGGCCCTCGGTCCCAGGTCTCCATGGCGACTGCACTGGGACAAATCCATGACACCCCTCACATATTACTTGACTCACTCCCTTGGTCAGTTAAGGACACCGGCTTAAATAGAAATGCACTGCATTGTATTAGTTCTCAGTGGGTAATATTAATACACTGAGTCACTTTGTATGTAAATGTCATTGATTTGAATCTCGTATGAGTTAGGAAGAAGCACACGTTGTGTGTGTGTGTGGGGGGGGGGGGCATGGCAATGAGGAGTAGGGAGTGGTGTGACGCCCCCCCCCCCCCCCCCCGGTGGGGGCGGTGAGGGTTGGTGTGGGGGGTCCGGT
>JAODKC010000009.1:24091466-24102234 GCA_026777985.1 Mormyrops attenuatus | reverse complement strand
ATTGTATTGTGGGTTAATTTCCCCGGGTGGAATTTCCTGGGTTGTTTTTGGTTGTTGCACCTGCACACACTCCCCCCCCCCCCCCCGGAGTATGTTCTAATAATTTTGTTTATGGGTTTCAGAGTGGTGTATTCCGGTCATCTCCACTGCGTTGGCACTGTGCATTTTGTTTGTGTCCCTTGCAAGCATTGCTTGCTTTAACCTCCTTCATCGGTCACCAGGTAAGATGCACTGGCATGTGCCCCCCCCCATAAATGGCTGCTTGGCAAAGCTGCACTTCCACCCCTCCGAAAGCCAGTTAGACTGTTTTTTCTTCATTGTGTGGCGGTTCTTGATAAGGTGCATACAGAGGCAACAAGCTAACATAAACTCACTGGATAATAATACAAAACTGAATCATGGGCATGGGTTTGTTGGAGTAGATTTTTTACGTTTTGCATCTTTTAAAAAATATATTCATGTTTTTAAAATATTTACATATTTTCTAGGTTTTTCTAGGACCCAGACAGACATTGTCAATCATAAGAATTAACTTGTGTTACAGATTCAGTCCCTCAAGAAACATTGGCTTCACCTTCACATGATTCAGTGAGTATTTCATTTTTTTCTTGTAGTGTTCTAACTTCTATTGCTGTGTTCATAACAACAATCGATATGTACTGCTTCCAGAGAGATGTCTGCACTGACGTGACCTACACTCATTTGGATTTTAAGAAAGCATCGCAAAATGGGAGAAGACATGCAGAAAAGGGACGGAGTAGAGAAGCTGACAGATTGGTGTACAGTGAAGTCAGATATAATTGTTAAGGTTAAACATAATAAACACACGAATACTTCCAATGCAAATATAAACAGAGAAATGACTAAATTACAGATTGTTTCATTTCAATAAATATGTATATTTTATAGCAACGAAATGTAAATTACAAATTTAACTATTTCAAGAGGAATGTACATGTGATTGATGTGTGTCTGTCTATTGAATTAAAAATACATTTATCGCTGCATGGCTGTCCTAAACTTGTTTTGTGTAATCTGTCCATATGTAATACTGTGTTTTCCGATAATACATATGCATTGTATTATATAATACACATGGAAAGTGTGTTAGTCACTATAAATACTCTTAACAAATATTGTGATATACTAAAAATGTATCCAAAATCGCACTGTTGTATACAATTAGCTTTCTTTATAAAAAACTAAGCATAACCGCTTATTTCTGCCGTATCGCATGAAAACACACTACGACGCGACTCGCTTGAAAACCGCCGACCCGCCTGCTCAGGTTAGCTGGTTACTTTAGGCACGCGGGCTCCGCCCACCCCACACGCCGTGCGTCACACGCGCTCGCCGCGTGTGTTTCGTTTCCGTTGACGGGGGCGCGCTCGTCGCCGAGGAAGACGACGTGAGAGCGTGAACGCGCGAAAGAGAAGGTGGGGAAGCTCGACGGCAGCGTATTCTAACACAGGGACCGAGAGAGAAACGTCAGCACGGATTTCCTTTGGGATAAAAGAACAGGCCTCGCCGCTAAAACGGTAAAATCGCACGAAAAGCGCCCGGCTGTCGCGTTTCTTTAGGCGGCTGACGCTCTCACGGGCGAGGCCGCGTCGGGGCCGTGTACATCCCTCTTTCCGAGCTGCCGCTAGCTGTATCGCGGCCGGCGCCCCCCCCCCTCGGCCCGGCCGCAGCTGGCGGACTCGCCCCCGGAGCCGTTTCTCAGCTAACCAGCCAGTAAGATGGCGGTCGCTGGGGTGCGCAACGCCGTTTGGATGTCGGGTATAAAATGGCGGTCGTGAGATTTTCGACTGTCACCCATTACGCCGAGAATGCGCTGCGTTTCCCCGCTGATATTCGCCCGGCGTTGCGTGTGCATTTAGCTGATATTTCCTGCCTTTTGTCGCCGTCTGGCAGCAGTTTTACTGGTTGATGCGCTCATGTAGTCGGTAATGGCTCCCTGGGGCGCTGTTTCAGTCGGATTCTGCTTAAACGGAGCTGGTGTCCAGTCCGGCCCAGACCCACTCTGCCCTCCACACCATCCGATAGCCGTTCTGGCAGGCTGGACCGCCGACAGTCCGGAGCATCGGGCCCGCGACCTCCGGGCAGTAAAATCACATCAATAATGACCCGTTAACTGCCAGTGATCGCGGCAGAACCGGGCCGAAGCTCGATACTCTGTACCGCCAGCTGTAATATTAAAGGATAACTTCGATTCGGACAGTTTTAAGACGATTAGCCGGTTCGGGTAGCGTCTGGCTGCCACCCAGCGGATGGTCTAACCGCCCCAAGGCGATGTCGGCCAGCTAACGCTGTGAATTTCTTCGCAGCATCCCCACCATGGTGAACTTTTACAGGATTCAGGTTGTGTGAAGGTGTTTGTTTGCTGCGGGTCCACGGAGTCTAGGCGGGATCAGGGAAAATGTATTTTTTGATATGTGCCTTAAGTTTAAAACGCACGTCTTATGACGGATGATTACATTCCATATGATCCTGTAAGACAAGGACAAGTAGTTACACTATTTAGGAAATGTATCGTGCGTGTATATATAAATATTATTTTTGATTTTCATGCTTAGTGTCACTGGCTAGTCAGGATATGTCTTTTGACAGAAAATAACCTCCGTTACTTGCCCCTTCTCTGTATTTTGGGTTTTTGCATTACTTGTAGTTGTATTGTGTTATTCTGAAATCCTCTGGACAGCTGTAAGACTGTCTGGTGGGCTGTGGGTAGTGAACCCCCCCCCACCAAACCACATGCACACACACACACATATGACCAACTTCCACACATCCCCCCCCCCCCCCCCCCGGGTGGTTTGGGGGGGGGGGGGGGGGGGCGCCCGCCCCGCGCCCTGTGGGTGGGCCCCCCCCCCCCCCCCACCACCACATTTGGAGCATGTCACTGTAATTGTACATAGACATAGGCTTCAGGCATGCCTGCTGGATTTCTTTGAGGGAAATGGCCAGTGAGTAATACTGCATCTTACATATTCTCTTTTTAGCCAGCTACCCCTCCCCCCCCACAGGATTTTCCCATGCCCCTCCCAGCTGTAGTGCGCTGAGGAGCCCCTAACACTATGATGCATGTTATAAATGTGGTTTTTTAGGACCTGCGGCTTGCCGGAAAACCAGGTGGTGCGTTTTCCACTCTGGGACCAGGTCATCGCTCAAAGTTTGACGGTGCCATGGAATAGTAAAATGCCATTCATTTATCACAGGTCTAGAGGCAAGGCCTGCTAAGTAATATTTTCAAGCCAAAAAAATGAATCAGCTGCCATTTTATTAGGTACACCTACATAGCAAGCAGAACTGGGTCAGACCCATTGTTGCCTCCAGGACCACTTCCTAGACTAGTTGTGTGTTCTCAGAAGCCTTTCCGTACACCACTGTTGTATTGTTATTTTTGTGGTCCTCCTGGTAGCTTTAATGAGTCTGCCTATTCTCCTCTGACCTCTCTCATTAACGAGATGATTTTGGTCACAGAACTGCCACTGACTGGATGCATTTTGTTCATCACACCATGTTCTGTAAACTGTAGATACTTCAGTGTGTGAAAATCACAGGAAGGTGGCTGTCTCTGATTTGTGGGAACCATCATGTCTGGCACCTACAATCACAGTGCGTTCGAGAGCACTTACATCACGCATTCTAATACTTAGCTACACAGTAACTGAACCCCATTTAGATACAGTGTATAGTATGATTCCACATGATTCATTGTTAGCATTAACAAGCAGATGCAGCTAATAAACTGGCCATATATAATGTGACCAAAATAAGGTCCAATCACACACGATTTACATTTTAAAATACATCAGTGGTTAATTAATTCGGCATTGGATCCTATAGTTCGTCTCACGGAGAGTTAATATTTGATCATGTTTGGGCAAAACAGGAGAATGAAAAGACTGAAATTAATTATGTTTCATTTGATCTCAGCTGACTGAAGGGATGATTCCAATGTGTGGTGGGGAAAGAGGAGAAGCGGGTTATGATGAAGCCAATTACCTTTCTCTCCTCCCAGTCTAACATGGTGGGTAATTATTGCAAGTTTATAAATGGGGCTGATTGATCAGGGCAGACTGGACACCTCAGGGGGAAAGGAGCATGGCTAATTTGTGAGCGATATCCCAGGTGGGGGGCTTCCCCGGTGCACTGGGTGGATAGGCTTGCCCATCCGACTCCACACTCCCCCACCCTGTTTGTCACCAGGCGCCTCCTTCATTAACCACGCTCTGTTGCAGAAGACGGACGCAGCAGCTCGAAATGCCGCATATGGAGCGCTGTGCTCCTTGGGGGGGGGGCCTCCTCACCACATTTAAAACAGAAGCAGGATCAGAAATGCTGCCTTTAATGCCCTTGGACAGGTGGTGGGCATCCAGATCACCTAAATAAATTTTGATATTTGAAAGACAAGGGAAAAAATATTCCTTTCTTTTCTCTTATTGTTTCAAAGAACGAAGTGCTATCTGAATTAAGTAAATGGAAAAAAATCTCAGTGGAATATTTCAATAGTCATTGTCTTGATTTTTTTTTAAAAAGTCCTTTGTGTTTTTTACTAATACTAGAAATAAAGAGATAACAAGGTGCTTCTGGGGGCATATTTCTATAGAAATCTTTTTTAAGAAGAACGTTTCCTTTTGTTATTTTTCAATCCTGGAATTTTTGCAGTCATTCTTCTCATCACGATTAAAGTCAGTGTTAAGCAAAAAATGTTGAAAGCTTTTACTTTAAAAATAATTTGGCATCTTCATTAATGGAGCAGTGAAGGATAATAACCTTCAGCATGTCAGATCTAAAAGCAAACCTCCACAGTGGGAGGAACAACCTGTAGACCAGGCAATGGCTTGTTCCAGAAGGGGCCAATGGATTCTGTGACCATGTCGGTGTGGACCGAAGGGTATGTGCTTGCCTGGGGGTGGGGTGCTAATAGTGTTTTTAAGAGGGCCCACCTGAGGGTTTTGTTCACACTGTGAGATGGACCCACAAAAAGGTAGAGGTTGGGAGGGGGGAGAGAAAAGGCCAATGAACCTTTTGTCAGAGATTGGATCCTCACCCCAGGACCCAGGCAAACACTCCCGCTCGGATTGCGGCAAATCATGTCTACTGTCAGAGTCCCTCAGCTGACATCCGAAGGGGGGAGATTGTTCGCATTGGTAGAAGTTGGAGCCCCCCCCCCCCGCCCGGCCATTAGGGAACAGATCAGCCCCTGTAGTCAGGGTGCATTTGCAACGGACCTGGGTCATTTAACATCGGAGCGAACCACAGTCAACACTCGTCTGCTACATAATGCATTAAATGTAATGTGCTGCAAATACCACCCCCCCCCCCAAACAAGCTGCCCTTTATATGTAGATGTTGCTCACGTGCGACATTCAGTGCTGGTGTTGAACCCCAGATGATGGGGTTTCATTGTAGTTTCTATGTGCTGTTTGAGCTGAGCACAAAGCACGGCATCGGAAGGGGTGGGGGGTCCACTAAGGGCTGCACACCCTGACTTAATGATGGCTTGGGGTGCCCAAAACAGACCACGGCTCCCTGCATGGGCAAGAGGTCAACTCTGGGCCGGTAGGGCCTGCCCTCTGTAGTGAGGCTGACAGGTCCTTGCAGCAGGGAGAGCATCTTCACAGAGCGTTGGGGTGGGTTTCTGCATACTGGAGTGACTGGTTACCATCCCGTGTCCCTCAGGAGAGATCGCACTACGAGAACCTCGGGCACCACCTGGGCAAGCTGAGTGATGAGGCGAAGATGGGCCACCGGGTCATTGACCTAACCCGACCGGAAGATCTGGACGGTAAGGTCTCACATGTGTTGCCTTTGACTCTGTTTTGTGGAACAGGCCTACTGCTTTTCCAGTGTAAGCTGTTCTGGAGTCATGTAAGTGAATATCACGCCGGGGCTGTAGCCTTCTAGGCTGAGACTTCAGAGATGATGCAATTCCTGTAGTTGCTGTGGCAGTTGTATTTTCTGTAGCTATGTCTGTAGCTTCAGATCCACATTAGACTAAATGCCATTTGAAGGCTTCTGATGCCACTGATCTTAGACATAGTTAGCTCAGTCACAGGGATAGATCTAGCAGCGTGCTGCTCCTCGGGGTTCTTGATCTGGGCAGGGCCGTCCCAGTCGCTATCACACAACAGTATCTCATTTCTGTGGGTCTGGCACATAGATAAAGGAAATAGGCGCTTCTGGAAATCAGTTATTTACCTGAGTAAATGTTTGTTTCTGGCCCCATACATAAAACAACAGAGCAAAAGAGAAACAAGACTCTCTTGTGCTTTATGCTTTTCTAAAATTAAAATTAAATTAACTAAATCAATAAAAGGAAAAAAGAAGCACACTGAAAGCATTCTTCTTTAAAATAAAGTTGGCTACCTACATGTCTGCAGGTTATTGGAACATACAATCATGTGAAAAAGAAAGTGCACCCTCTTTCAATTCTAAAGTTTTACAAATCAGGACATAAAAAAATTATCTGGGGCCAGTTGCATAAAACAACTTAGTTAAATTTTCTGAGTTAAAGTTTCCTTAAAATAAAGTTGGTTACACAAAACACCCTTAATATTTCCTTAAAATGTTCACTTAAGTATTTAAGTTTTTCCCCTTACCTTCATCTTATACTTAAGGATCCAAAGTTCCCTTAACAATTGCACAAAAGACCTTAACAAGCAAAGTAAGGACAAAAACTTTCGGTACCTCTGACTGTACCTTAGCTGCAACATGGCTGAATTTATGACGATAAATTAAGAAAATTAACGCATCCTGAGTGTCCTGCGACTGGGAGTACCCAGTAAATGTGATTAATAATGATCAATTGATTTTGCCTGAGCAACAGTTAATTTATGATTTTATTCATATGGCCTGTGATGTGTTTATAATTAATTATTAAATCTGGCTAGCAGACTAATCTTTTGGTTTCACAGAATAAAAAACAATGTAACATTATCCCACTAATAAGTGCTGGGAAGTTTCACCCTGGGCACCAGCAATATTAGACTATTAGACATTAGTTATAGAACAAATTTTCCATTGCAAAAATATGGAGACCCATGCAAAAATTATGTTTAATGCAATTTTAATGTGACTGAGGTACAACTAATAATAATAATAATTCTATCTGCTCAATTTTTCCTCCACTACTTCTCTTTTCCCAGTAAGTTAACGCCGGTGCTTGTCGTCAGTTATTCAGCATATATTCTACTCAGTTGTTCTTAGTCGAGCGAAAAGTATCTATTCATAGTGAACACAATACCGCAGGGAGAATCCACATTTTCAATAGATGAGCATGCAGTGGGGACAAAATCTGGCTTTTAAAATTTTATTTATATTCGTCAGACGAATAATATGTTTAATTTCGTCATTGTCATTAGACGCATATTTAAATCACATTTTTCTTTTAATTATCATCACACAAAAGAAACCTTCGTCAGGCTATATTCTCATCGACGTTCCTGTCAACGAAATTAACACTGGAGGCGATAACAGGTATCACAAGCAGGCGTGAAGGAAAGCAAACAAATGGTCTCCATGGAAACTATACAATCTTACTGCAAAATGTCTGTAATGTAAAATGTCTTTCAAAGCAGTAAATCCCATAAGAACTAAGGAAACTTTTTAAGGGATTCTGTGCAACACCCTTAAATAAATCCCTCAACTAAGGAGAAATTAAACCGTTAGTGTCATACTTGAGGGGGAAACTTAAGGTGTTTTGTGCAACCAGCCCCTGGTCTTTGGCAGGTCTTAAAATTAGCTAAATGCAACCTCAGATGAACAACAATACATTAAGCCAAAATGCAGAAGCAGTGTGTGGAAAAATAAAGTACACCCTTACTGCTTCCATAGGGATTGAGAGGGTAAGTAGCAGCCAGTTTTGGCAGTTTGCTGGTCTGGAGCAGTTAGGCGTGTGACATCAGCAATGACATCAGTAATCATCTTAGAGAAGCAATTGTTATGAAGGGTTATAAGGTCATTTCCAAACAATTTGAAGTCCGTCATTCTATAGCGACAAAGATTATTCACAAGTGGAAAACATTCAAGACAGCTGCCAAACTTCTCAGGAGTGGACGTCCCAGCAAATTCACCCCTAGGTCAGACTGTGCAGTGCTCAGAGAAACTGCATAAAACCCAAGAGCTACATCTCCGGATCCACAGGCGTCAGTTAGCATGTTAAAGTTCATTATAGTACAATTAGAAAAAGACTGAACAAGTATGGCTTGTTTGGAAGTGCTGCCAGGAGAAAGTCTCTTCACTCTAAAAAGAACGTGGCAGCATGGCTTACGTTTGTAAAGTTGCACCTGAACAAATCACAAGATTTCTGGAATAATGTCCTTTGGACTAATGCACAGTGCCATGTTTAGTGAAAAGTATTGTAGAGTCAAATGTGAGGCAATGTGTCTGACAGCTAAAGCTTGGCCAAAATTAGGTCACGCAACAGGACAAAGGTCCCAAGCACACCAGCAAATCTACAATAGAATGGCTGAAAAAGAAAAGAATCGAGGTGTTGCAATGGCCCAGTCCAGACCTCAACCTCATTGAAATGCTGTGCTGGGACCTTAAGTGAGCTGTGCATAAATGAATGCCCACAAACCTCTTTGAACCGACGTAAAGAAGAGTGGCCAAAATTCTGCCACAACCATGTGAGAGACTGATAAAGTCATACAAAAAACGATTACTTCAAGTTATTGCTGTTGATGGTGGTTCTTCAAGCTATCGAATCTGGGGAAGTACTTAGTTTTTCACACATGGTGTCTCCATTTTGGCTTCATTTTCGTTAAATAATTAATGACACGGTAGATTCTGTTGTGTGTACACCTGAGGTTAAATTTAAACAATTTTAGAACCTGGTGATTTTTCTATTATGTCCTGATATGTAAACCATAGAACTGAAAGAGGGTGCACTTTCTTATCTTGTAAATCTGTACATTATGGCGGGTTTGGAACTGGAATCTTGTCAACTAAAGCTGCTTTGTGCCACTAAAGGCTCTGCTTTCCCGTTAAACACTCGTCCTTCTAAAGGTTCTACCTTCCCACTAAAGGCTCAGCCTTACAGCTGAGGTCTCTGCCTCCTGCTAGAGGTTCTCACATCCAACCAAAGGCTCTGGATATGCACGGCCCTGCTGCTCTTCCTGCAGTCCATCTAGACAGATGTGCTCCAGGTCACCTTTTCTGTGGGATGTTTTCCAGCGGATGGTGTGAAGACGTGACCAGGAACAGAGACAGCAACCCATCCCATTTTTTAAACAATGAAGACGACATTGAGCCAGACAGACCTCAGACAGGTCTCACAGCATGCTGTGGCTTAGCACTGGGCCTATGGGTAGGGGCATGGGGGGGGGATGAAATAGAGTATGGCTGGGCGCCAAGGCGACGGGAACAGCTGATTAACACAGTCCCCATTTCATCACCCATACGTATGCCAGTTCCAACGATGGCATCAGTAAAATTAATTACGAGGGCTATAATCCCTGGGAATTCCACCAAAGGAAAAGTGATTCTGTAGCCAGATTGTTTCAGCTACCAAAATAATACAGCACTGGAACACTATTTGAAGCATTATATAAGGATCAATTAAAACACAGTCCATTAAAATAAAAAGTACACATCATATCATGAAGCATCCTGTGAGTATTAATTAAAATAACTACTCAGTAGTAATCATCAATAATTATATTAAACATAAACTCAGAAATCTACCAGTTGGAAAACTGTCAACTTATCCATGTGTGTACACGTGATTTTGTCCAGGCTTAAATGCTTAAAAAACATTACTTTAATCACAAGGTGAGCAGTAAGCGAGATTGAAGACTTTAAATGGAAATTTGTGTAGGACGCCTACGTCACTGTAGGGATCAGACTTTTAACGGTGTTTTGTCGGCAGGGCAATGAATGAAGACTTTTCAGTGCAGATTTAGGGAGAGTTAAACAGAAATAAGGCATCGCGGAGACCGATAGCAAAACGTCACCCTGTCATCATGGCCGTTTCAGTTTCTTAGACTAATATTTGCAAGGGTTGCAAGCAACCGAATTAACAAGCTGCCAATGCTGTGACGGAGGTGGGGGGCACTGGAAAATACAATCTGGGTATGGAAGCGGATAGAATTTCCTTCATTTCATGAAGCCGCGAGCCACATGCATCACCCCACTGTAGAGTCATTAGGTCTTTAGGCTCAGATGAAAAACATTAGCGGGTACCACAAAAAGATTTAGCATGGGTCCTTTGTTCATTCACATATGGCCGCCTCCAACTCGCCGGTCGCTTTGGTCGCGCGCTCGTTTAAAGTGCCGACGTCCAACAGGGGCCTGCACAAAGGGTGCCTCCGGCAGCTCCGAGGACCCAAGTGAGGCCCGCGATAGTATCAGAGGAGTTTAAAGAGCCAGTATGGATCAGGCTGCATCATTCAAATGGACTCCATGTATGGGAGGGCAATGTATTAGATTGGCTCATCACTCTCGTTCATTCCTTCTGGCTGTTGGTAAGTTAGGGGAATGTGTGAATGACATTTTTTTTTATTATTATTTCTTTGTCCGTGTGAACGAATTGTTGTCTCTTCATATGCTGGATGTGTACTTTTACTGTGAAAATATTCCATAATTCATCCAACATTCATTGCGTATCCTGATCAGAGTTGCGGGGGCCTGGAGCCCATCGCTGCAGCACAGGCCACAAGGCTCTGTTAGACCCTGGATGGGAAGCCAGTCTATCACAGGCCACAAGGCTCTGGTACACCCTGGATGGGATGCCAGTCTATCACAGGCCACAAGGCTCTGT